>JBAMBJ010002665.1:0-72911 GCA_037043495.1 Drosophila recens | reverse complement strand
TTATTGGAGATTCTTCCGAAAAATTCGACTTAAAGAAGTACGGGCCAATATTTTTGTTCGAGTTAAGGAGAAATTCGAGTTAGGGAAGTTCGAGTTAGGGAAGGCGATTTGTATGAAATTTGCTCAGTAAACGCTATTGCCACTCGATTTTGTTCGAGTTAGAGAAAATTCGAGTTAGGGAAGTTCAAGTTAGGGAAGTTCGACTGTACATATGAACTATATAAAAAGTTGAATCAAGTAAGTTCAAAAATATCAAGATATAAGAAGTAAATACATACATATGTACACAAGTTTATGGGTAGCTGATGGGCTGATTACTAATCAATAATGACGATGGTAATTAATTAGGTTTGCACTACCCATAAGTATGATTTATTTAACAAGTATGATTTTATTAACAAGAGATGTTACTTGGTTGATGGTTGGTAAAGAAGAGAGAGATATGTACAATAGTACTAGTGATGCTTAATATGAATATATCGAAATATCGATATAATAATAATAATACAAAATATCGTATCGGAAATATTGGGGATGCCAGATCACCACAAGTTTCTCTATATTATTTTGACCGATTGTCATTTATATGACGGCTGATAAGATAATTCCAGATAATGTTAGATTTGTTACAAAATGATTTTTGTCATTAATTATACCCGTTACTTAGAACATAAGTAAAAGGGTATATAGTATTCTGTGCAATGTATGTAACAGGAAGAAGGAAGCATCTCCGACCCTATAAAGAAGATATATTCTTGTTCAGCATGAGCAGCCGAGTCGATATAGCCATGTTCTTATCTCCGTCTGTCTGTGTGAGCGTTTAATCTCAGAGACTCTAAGAGCTAGAGCAACCAAATTTGAAACACAGTCTTCTAAGAGCCCCACGCAAATCGCGATCATTACCTATCATCCTACTAAATCGTAACAATATCGGACTAATAGAAAGGTGGTAATGGCTGATTAAAGTTTTTGAGCAATATAACTGCCCAAAAGTATGCAACAAAAATATTTAGTTTACATTTAAAAGAGGAACGGGTATAGCCGACTATATATAGCCTTTCCCGCTTGTCTTCTATTGTAGCTCAGTACTGAAAGACTTCACAGCAGTGCTGCCAACTTTTTATAAAAAAAAAGCTGTTTTTGACTGGAGAAAAGGAAAAAAAAGCTGAAAATATTCTGAAAAAACCGCAAAAAAAGCGCAATGTTATGTTCTTAATTTATGTGTTTTATTTATTAAATTTTCAACAGGTCGTCTAATTCTTCGCGACTTACTAAGCCACGTCTAAAATTCTTTGCTCTTTAGCCAAGCAACACGGTATTTTGCTTAAATTCTTTTGGCAAAGCAAGACATGAGTAAATCACTTCCGCGCACTTTTTATATTGTGATGACAGTTTGCCGTAAAAAAGTGGTGGTGGTACTGGAAACTTTTTCCGGGAGTTTTTGGTACCAAAATTTTTTTCTTGAAGGCATTTTTTTTATAAAATTGGTGGCAACATTAAAAAAGCGGAAAAAAGCCAAAAGCATTTAAAAAAAATATACCAGAATTCCCGCTTCCCGCAATTCCCAAATTTTTCCCGCCATTAATCTTTAAAAACAGCCAGATTTGACGGGAAAAAAGCTAAGTTGGCAGCACTGCTTCACAGGCTTATGAGTTTGTGTCTGTCACAAGACAAGATAAATTATGTGTCAACTATATGCATAGTCTTTATAGCTATAGCTTAGCTTTTTTAATTACATTCTTCTAGGATCACAAATGCTTTTGCTTACAATATTCCGATTCAAAACGGTTCACAAATTCTTGTGCAGTGGGTCGCTTCTCGTCAATGACGTCCCAGCCCTTGGTCATTAGCTCTCGTATGTTATCGGTGCATGGGATAACAGTTTGTTTTATGTCTGGTCGAGTTTCTGTAAGCCATTGGCATAAATTTTATTATATAATTTACACGTTGTAATGTACTTACTTTCTTTAAGTATTTCTTGAGTCAGTACTACATCTGTAAGTTTTTTAGTCAGTAATTGCTCGTATGGATGCTCACGCTTCAGGGTCTCCGCAAGGGAAATACTTAGGCTATATATATCACACTTCGTGGTATAATATTTGCCATCAAAAACCTGGTCGTAGTGAACTTGATTAAGATCAAATAAATATTCGAATTGTTGCAATAAGTACCTCGGGTGCCATGTAGATGCCAGTGCCAGCTTTATTTGTCATTTGCGTTCTATATTCTCTAGATTTGCCAAAATCGCAGAACTTTAAGGTTTTCCTTGATTTATCGAGCAGCATATTTAGAGGCTTAACATCACGATGGAGTATCTCCGGCGTACGCGTGTGAAGATAGTGAAGAGCCTAAAGTAAAGCCAAAAAGTAAAGTGTAGAGATGAAATCGATTATGTAATCTTTGAATATTATCTAAATATATGTACACACCTTAGCTGCCTGGCAGAACCAGTTCATGACATCTACAAAATCATAATTTTCTGCTTTGTTATGCACTAATTCGTACAAATTACCGCCATCCATATATTCCAAAATCAAATAGATGGTTTTTGAACCAGGACTTTCAGTTGTTTCGGCAAATATTTTGATAATATGATCATGTGTAATATCTTCTAGTATAACTTTTTCCTGCTTCACTTGCTCAGTGCCAGAGTTCTTGATTTCTTTAATGGCTACATCCTTGTTATTAAACTTTCCCAGATAGACAGTTCCATAGGTGCCACTACCAATAATATTCTACAAGAGTTGCCAACAGTTAATACACAAATATATGCAAGTTTTATAATATAGTAGCAAATACTTATACCTTGTTTATTATATAAGGCTTTACTAGTTTAAATTCAATATTGAACATCTTTCTTCGAGTGGCTTTTGAGGAATAAACACGAATTCTTGGAGCTCAAGCGATAATGACCTTATATAGTGACCTTGGAAAGTGCGTGCATTGTTGTTTGTTTATTACGTCTTTCGTCCCCAAGAGTGCAAAATATTCATAAAAAAAAAATACTGTAGAATAAATATAAACAACGTACATATTATTGTATGCTTTCACAATTCGATACATGCGAATACGTATCTTCCCGAAATCTAACAATTTTGAATTCATATCTAACTAGATAAAAAAACTGCAGTATCTTATTGACCAAATGTGTTTAGATGTTTTTGACTTGTTGAAAAGTTCGGTAAATTCCACACGTATCACAAAATATACATTTTTATAGCGTTAAATATTAAATTTAATTACATATAGTATTATTTGCAACACGCTTAAATTTGATGATAACAACTTGCGACCACTCGATTAAAGCGCCCGAACAGAATGAGAATACGAACGTATATGTACTTCTGATAAAGCAGGGAGATGCACGATGTGTGATCGTATCAGTTCAAACTCAAAATACGAACAGTGTTGGGATTCAAGAGAGCGAGAGAGGCATTAACAACGTCTCTTCTGTGCTCTTAGGTATATGTATGTATGTGTTTTATGTATCTGAAAAACAGTTTATGCAAGTTAACTCAAATATAACCAATTTGAATTTACGAATCTTTACATACCACACTGGTTCCTGTTGTATGGGGAAGGCGGCCAAAAATACTTCTAGTAGAGGTAGAGGCTTAAAACTTAACTCAAAATTTTTATAAATTTATAGTAAGATTATGTATAAAAATCAGCCGGATCGGACCACCATATCATATAGCTGTCATATGAACTATCAGTCTGAAATCAAGTGTTTGTATGAAAAACTTTTTTGTTGTTTGACACATCTGAACCAAACTTACAGAATTTGCATATGGGATAGTCCCATACACCCTGACTAAATTTGGTTAAATTCTGACCTCTATATCTTATAGCTGCCATAAGAACGATCAGTCGAAAATCGAGTTTTTGTTGAAAAACATTTTTGTTGTTTGAGATATCTGAACCAAACTGACAAAATATACATAAGGGATGACCTTATATATTCTGACCAAATTTGGTTGAAATCGGACCACTATATCATATCATGTTGAATGGTCAGTCGAAAATCAAGTCTTAGTATGAACAACTTTTTTGTTGTTTGAGATATCTCAACCAAACTGACACAATATGCATATGGGATGGCCTAATGCATTCTGACCAAATTTGGTCAAAGTCAGACGACTATATCATATAGCTGCCATAGAAAATACATGTGTTTTTTAAAGTTGAGGTTAGGTTACATTTTTGTATATAGCAAGAGCCCTGGCGCCTATCGGCACTTGAAATCAATATCACATAATCTTCAAATGTTAATTCATAATATACAAAAAGATTTTTTGATTCCTGATTTTACCTTCATAACGAAAACTCTAACGAAACACAGCAAAGACAAACACAGAACTTCTAAAATAACGTACTTAGGACAATACCGATTAACACAAAGAACAGCAGGAAGTACATATACTTTTTTGTTGTATAAATATAGATAATACCTTTATTTATAAAATTAAACCCTTCCACCGCACAATAACTTTGTTTTAAATGCTTTTTTAAATTTTTTACTGACTGCTCTACTAGCAAGTTGCTCACCAAAGTAATATCATGCTGTCTCTTTCGATGATATTCTTGAAGAGGACAGCTAGAACAAAACAAAAACAAGAATACAGTTTAATAGCTAGACCCATCCTTAAACAGTGTGGACACATTTAAAGTCAAAATTTCAACTTGGACTTTTTATTTTTGGCCTATGGGAGGAACCACTGTGCATACGTAAGTGCGAAATGTTTTTAAAATTAAAATAAGAAATGTATAAGTAATACTTATGTATATTCGACGAAGGCATTTTGAGCCTATATATATTCTTGATCAGCATTACCAGCAGTGTCAATATAGCCATGTTATGTCTTTTACATTATTAACTAGATTGCTAATCAATCAAATTACTGACTAATTAACTTTCAATTTCACTGATTGTATTTAAACGAGCAGCGGACTGAAAGCTCAATCGAACTTAATTCAACTTATCGATACTTTGCTGAACTCAACTAAACCCATCTTAATGCAACTCAAACGAACTCAAGTAAACTCCACGCAAACTTAAGTCAACTCAACTCAATTACGGTCAACAAAGTTTATATCAATTTGTTAATGAATTTTTATTTTCAAATCTATTACAATTTGATAATTTTTGAATTAATGCACGTACAAAATCGAAATCTAAAAATCGACAAAGAAAGAATCGAGTGGTCGATCAATCGGAAAATAATACCGATATGTTATGTTTTTCCAAACATTTTACTTTAATTTGAAATTTTTAAAAAAGTGTCAAGTGTCAAATGAATGTAGTTGCAAAACCAAATTAGAGGCTAGATTGGAGCTGGACTTTAATTATAATTAGTGGGATTCTCGCGTCGCCTTTCCTCTTTATATTTCCGGATCTGGGTTGCTTGCAGAGTTTTACTACCTAGTTCCTGACGAGGGCTGCTCAAAAAATTCGAAGACGATTTTGCTCTCTAACTTTAAAGCAGTGATCGGCACGCAGACACTCAAACGTTTTGCAATGCGCTTGTGTGTGTAGCAAACGTTTTCGCTTTGCTGAAAAAGCGAGACAACAAGAGCCGAAGTCGAAGCATTTTCGAAGAAACACGAAGGCTCGCTGTTCTTTTCTACTGTACGTGAGCGGCAGCGCAGTCGCCACGAAAATTTGCTATGCGCACGGGATAGGGCCGTGCCGATAGCTGCTTTAAAGCGACGAATAACAAATACGTAACTGACAGGTACAGTTGCGGTCAAAAAAATAGTAGTGCGTGCAATGAATTTACAAAAACTCAAAATTTAATGACTTTTCATTTATCCAAATTTTTTATATAATTTTTTTAAGATACGTTAATATATTGTTAATCTATCTGAGAAATCAAAGATAGTGAACAGTTATTATTTTTCGACTTAGGAATTTTTTTCTTGCAATAGCCTGAAAAATGGGCGGTCAAAATAATAGTAGTGATGAACATATTCAAATATTTTAATGATGAAAACGATCCAAAACCCCCTTTTTTTTATTTAAAAGGTTAGATATGTGAAATGCACTTAATAATTAACAAATTTAATAATTTGTTGTGAAGCCTTTATCTTGAATTACCGCCTTACAACGACGGATCATGGCTTTTACATCGTTCTGTTTGTATTGAGCTCCAGGCGCTCCTAGCGATCTTCCAAAGATGAATATTATTTGTTGGTTGATGCTTGGCAATATCCTTCTTCATATCGGACCACAAATTTTCAATGGGATTCAGATCGGGGGACCGTGGTGACCACTCCACTACATTAACTTTTTTCTATGCGAACCATTCTTTCGAAGATTTGCTGATATGCTTTGGGTCTATGTCCTGTTGGAACCTCCAAATTATCGGCATATCATCTGAAAAATACGGTAGCATAGTGTCCTGCAGAATTTTCACTTGTTCGTGTCTTTCCATTATGGTTATGATCCATTATATGGGTTGGACCCAATAATGCGAAAATGCGCCCAGGTTATTATTCTCATACCACAATGTTTCATGGTCCTGCAGGTGAATCTGGGCTGATATTCGGACTTTAACGGATACCTTACATGTTGTCGAGATCCTCGACCAGCAATAAAAATAATTTTGGACACAACCGACCACTAGAGGTTTCTTTATTTCTCTAGGGTCAATTCAGATGATCCTTAGCAAATCGAAATCGCTTTTGGGCAGGTATTTTTTTTAATAACGGAATTTTTCACGGGCTTCTTTTTGCCAGATTATTATTTCGCAAACATCTAAGAATGTTTTACACACTTTGGTCCATACCAAAGTCCTTTTTTTTAAGTGCTGCAGGAGCAAAAGGGTCGCGTTTCAAAAACCTCACTACTTTTGTCACTAGTCTTTTGGACATGGATCGAGGTCTTCCACATTTATCCTATTTTGGCGACTACTTAATGGCGTTTCTGATTATAGTTGGCAATCATCTAATCAAATTTTTCCACTTCCTTAAACGTTATCCTTTTAGAAATAAATTTTTTATAGGAGCACGCTTTTCTGGAGTGCAATGCTTGCCACGCCCCATTGTAACAACTCTAAGCAAAATATTTTTTATACAATTTATAGAAAATTATCAAATTAAAATTATAAATATCAAATCAAGTGCCTTTCCTGCTTAATATCCTTTTTTTCCACTTTTAATGCATTCACTACTATTATTTTGACCGCCCATTTTTCAGACTATTACAAGATAAAAATTGCTAAGACGAAAAATAATAAATTTTCACTATCATTGATTTCTCAGATTGATTAACAATATAATAGCGTATCTTAAAAAAATTAAATAAAAAATTTAGATAAATTAAAAGTCTTGAAATTTTGAGCTTTTGTAAGTTCATTGCAGGCACTACTATTTTTTTGACCGCAGCTGTATGTGTGAGTGTGTGTAAATATGGTTGGGTCTCGCCTTGTCGCAGCGACACTTTTGTAGCTTCACAGTGATGATAACACGACTGCCGCTAATCTCTTCCGAAGAAACGCTATTACCGTTACATACCACACCGAACCACAGCCGCTGCCAAGAAGCGCATGACGCGGCAGCGGCGGCAATAAAATTCAAACTCGATTGAATAAAATTAAAAAAAAAAAATCAAGATAAACTGTTGGAAAGACTACAGTAAATCGAAATCGACTGTGAGGTACTCTGTAATTGTTGTGTAAAATGAGGTGGCCAGCCAATAGCTCAATTTGCTTATAAAACTTAATCGCTTTGTTTGCAAATTGGCGTCACAATATCGCCTTCTTCATTTCATCTTATTTTCGGGAGGCCGCTACAAATTTTAATTATATTTTGAACCAGTGGTCAGATTTTAATGATCGAGGTATCATTCGACGTGTATTTTTGATAACAATTAATTCACCAAAACGGCTCTCTAACATCTCCATCCGCTGCAATCACTTAAATCAGCGGTGGGCACGAAATCTGAATTCGGGAGCACTATAACAAAATTAACAACAGCAACCCTATTAGAGTCTACCTAAGTTGGGAGCAGCCGCTGCTCCCGGAGCCACTGCGTGCCCACCGCTGATTTAAATAATAATATAAGTTTTCAAAAGTCTCATTTTGTATTTTGTTGATTAAACGAACGTTTTTAAACTCGATCTGATCGGACATTCGTAGCTAATTTTGCGTTCTTCCTGCTATTGCTATTCGCCTTTCGCACCCTCAGTGATACATATTATATATTACATACAGTTACATGCTCCATAACAGCTGTACAATACCCAAAGCAAGGGTATAAAAAACATAAAACGATAAAAGCGAGCAAGAAAAAGTCCAGCAATGTGCAAAAAGCGCATCGAAAATCAACTCGACGCTTCACACACAAACCGAAGACAACAACAACAACAGTAGCAGCAGCAGCAGCAACACTAACAACAACAACAACAGAAACTCGCATGTAAACAAAGAAGCAAAAGCTTTAAAGCTTTCTCGTCTCAGTCACTACTGATGCTTTGTGCTTTTAAGCGCGCCAACATTGAAAACGGCGACGGCGACTGCGACTGCGCCGACGGCTTTTACATTTCTTTGGCGACCGGTGGCCAAAGTCGGAGTCCGAAACTCGGAGACTCAAACAAGCGTCGACCATTGTTCGTGTAGCACGTGCCACAGTCACTCTTTTTATTCCACCTCTTCTTCTCGATTCTCGCGCTGAACAACAACAATAAACACAAATTAACAGTTGTTTTACATTGTGAAAAAACTAGTGCAATTTGTTTTACTTGGTTTATTTTTTTTTTGGTTTCTTTTTGTATTGCACTTGAGTATTTAATCAACGTGATCGACTGCGATAACGATAACAATAATGCAGAATAATTCTGTGTGTACGTGTGTGTTGTGCGTGTACAAGTGTTCAATTGGATAAAAACAACAACAACTTGCGTAAGTTATTTTCAATTGATCTTGTTTAAAGTATCTTTAAGATATCAAGACAAACAATTATCTGAATAAGCATTGGCGTAAGTTAATATATCAAATAATTTTGGAAAGTGTATTTGAATTTTTTTTGGAATGGTGTCTTATTCTATAAATTTATGTTTCTTCTCTATACCATTTGCAAAATGTTCTTTCAAATTTACATGTCAAAAACTTGTGTATAAATAAATATGCATGCATAAGTTTCCCTCTCTGGCTCTTTTTCAACCTTCTTAAGTATAAAAGCATAAAAGTTTTCTTTAAAAATATATCAAAAAAAAAAAGGAAAATTGTTTAAGTATACTTGCATGTATTTTTGTTGTTTTCTAAATTAGGGGTGTCCAATTGAGCAATTTCTTCATATTATTAGTCCATGAGTTATACAATCTGAATTAAAGTTGATTGGGCTGCTTGCTGCGATAAATGCACTTCATAGAAGGAGAGAACTGCAGAGGGAGAGAGAGAGAGAGTTATAATTAATAATAAATTATTTACGATTTCGGGCTGAAGCTCCAAGTCGTACTCCCGATGTGTTGTAATGTAGAGACCGAAACCGTATTTTACAACGAGCATACGGTATAGTAGCTATACCATAGATACCAGACCAAAGACCAACTCCATTCCATTTGACTATGCGGGGCATGATAGTAATAAATGAACGGGCAGCTATCCATATCCATGTTTACTGATGTGATCAGAGTGCGGCCTGCGTTGCGCTGTTGTAGAATTTGAGAAGCGCATTAAATTGTACGAGTATTTGGTTTCGGTGTTGCACACACCTTTTGCCAGCCCCCTTCCCCTTCCCCTGCCCCTGCCCCTTTCCCCCTATCTCTCTTCGCTCTCTCTTTCGCTCTCTGGAACTCTTCCCGTCTACTTCTCTTATAAGCCAGCCTGCCAGCTGCCTTTTCTTAAGACCGCGTTGCCGATTATTGCTTTAGTCATAGACATTGCTTTAATTATATTTCTTTGTATTTATGCTTCAGTCTCTGATTCTCTCCTTCTTCTGTTTCATTCAATTTCAATTGCAGCTATTGCCACATTTTGTCTGTTGGTGTTAACAGAGAATAGTCAGAGGAAATGCAGAGAGTTCAATTCATGCATTCAGAATTTGGACTGAAACATGTTCTTTAACATTCAATTCTTACATGATTTATTTTACAGTCTTTCTAATTAGTCAGTTTTAAATGCATAACATGATAAAAATTTATATTTTTTGCGAGATTTAAATTTGAAATTGAAATATCTAGTTGCGACTAGAGCACGTTTTTAAAACTAATTCTCATTCCGATTACTTATCGAAATCAAAAGTGATTTAAAGATAAAGATAAGATAGAGAACCTGCTGTGAGCCAGAAATGAATACTTTAGATAAGTCGAATAAAGTATTTCAAGTGCATGTTGCATGCATCGAAATTTGTAAGATCTTGCAACCTCGTCAAGTGGCTTTTGCGTCGTACGTTCAACCCGCGAGTTTGCAACAGCCAAAAAAATGAAATAGAGAGAGAAAAAAATAAGATGAGGATTAGGCAAACCGAAAGATAAATGGCCACAATCGCCAAATGACCAAATGCAATTGCAGCTTATACTAATGCTTGTATTTACTTTTATTTCGCGTTCGCATTGCGTTAATTGGCGTCGCTTTCAGCTCAAAATCTTTGAGGCATTTAAGAAATGGATGAATCTTAAATACAAATACAAACAAAAAAATATAAAATATAAAAATAAATAAAGCTGCAAGCAAGTTGAGAAATGTGCAAAAGAAAAAGTGAAATTTCTTGCTGGCCAACTGAGACAGGCTTTGCCTGCAACTTGCAGCTTGTATTTAGCTGCAACTCGTTTCCCATGGCCGATACGAGCTGAATACGAATCGAACTAAGCCCGAAACCGAACCCAAAACCAAGCCCGATACCGAGACTAAGACTGAGCCCGGTCCCTGAGCTTGTCATCCTTTTGCTTTCGTTAGCCGCCAGCAGACTTTGTGGCGCGGGCGATGGCTAATAGCGGTGTTAGCCATGGTTAACAAATCTCTCGGTCAACAACCGGCCCAGCTTCGTTGCAGTTGCTGTTGCTGTTGCTGTTGTCGCTGCTGCAACTTTCCACCAATGTCAATTATGTATTAAGGCAAAGCGTTTACATACGACATTTTTAGCTCGACACTTGACTAGAAATCGCCGATGCGTCTTTTGATTTTCATTTTCCATATTGAAACGCAATGCTCAACAGGTTTTCCAATCTTGTTATTGTTGTTGTTGTCGTTGCTTTTGCCGTTAATTGGTCATTTGTGTAGTTGGTCTTCATAATCCCCCACTGAACGAAATTAGCCGACTTCAAATCTGGCCACAAATTGCATTCCATCTGCTCGTTATAGTAAATTTTGCTATAACAATAATTAAAAATCAATGAATTTGAATGTTTGCAGTTTGAATTAAAAGTAGCATTATGTAACTTCTTTCCAAAAAAATATATATATACAATTAGAATAACACAAATATTTGGTTTATAAACAAAAGTGAAATTTGACGGCAGTCGAAAAAAGTACATATATTGGCAAATTTAAAACAAACAAACTTATTTCACTTATTTTGAAAAACTTAGAAGCTTATATAATATGTGTATATAGTAGCATGATGTATAAGACAACACCAAATACACAATCCGTCAAAAAACAACTTTTCTTACAGTTGCGCCAATTTTAATCAAAGCTTTAAAGCAGAGAGACAAGTTTGCATAAAAACAGACGGACATGACAATATCGACTCAGTTTGTTGACCTGATCAGTAATTTTTAATACTTTGGCTTCATAAATGTGAATAATAATAATAATAATAATAATGCATTGGCATTCTCAGTGAATAGGCTCTATGTACATATGTATGCAGGGGATTCCACAGAGAAATCCAAACGATCCAATTTGGATTTTGGATTTCTGTGTGCACCTCTGGCATTAAGATTTCTCTGTGCGCAGTGTTGATCTCTGTTTACTTGGAAATGTTGGAGCAACTCTCGGAACTCGCAAGTGCCGTGCCACCAATTGTTGCAGTGTCACATCTTCACCTATCTTATCCACATTTGAGACCTGTGCGATTCTGCCTCCAACGAACTCCAACGGTCGTATCCATGTGTACACTCTGAGCTTATTTGTCTTGTTGTCTTGTTGTTTTGTTGTTTGTGCTTTGTTAGACAAATGTTTTGTTTGCTTTGAACTTTCACGGCATGAGCCGATTGAATAAATGAATACATGTATGAATGATGAGTGCTTGGCCATGTGAGTGGCTTATTTGCAAGCGAAGCTTTGCCGGAGCTTTTGCCAGAGCTTTGATGTGAGCGGAAGCGTCAAAACTGTTTCTCTGCTTCTTTTATTTTTCTTCTTCTTCTTCTTCTTCGAGAGAGAGAGAGGAAGGGAGGAAGGAAGGAATCTAGATCGAGACAACTTTTGTTTAAAACTTTGCACATTTTCATTGACGAAAACTGCTCGTTTATCCAATCAATAACTTCCTCTTGACCAACTTGTTGGCCAGTTCAAAAGTTAAAGCCACTTCTTTCACTTTTGCTTTCTTTTCGTATGCGGAAAGTGAAAATTTCCATCCCAAAAACAAAAAATAATAAAGCATTGCTCAATTCTAAGCGCTAATTTGAATATGAATGCCAACATGTCTATCGAAACGAAGATGAAGACTGAGACGAAAGAAGAAAGAGTATACTCGTAGATGCTAGCTCGATAGCTCGCTGTACCGTTAGAAATCCACCAATGCTAGCGGTGTTCTGTTTTTGATAACAAAGCAAAAAGTAAAAGTGTGGATGCCTCAATCAGAGTGCCCTATTGTGACGATGAAACCAAATGGAGAAGATTTGCGTTATATCAGACCATGTACATACTCTATACCAGTGTTGTAAATCGAAAACAATTAATTGAGTTTAATATGAAAATCGAAAAATCGAGAAAAAATTAATCCAGCTTTCGATATATCGTCAAATGATTACGTATTTAGGACACAGTCGAACTTCCCTAACTCGAATCACCATTATCCAGAGTAAAAGTTCCACTTAGGGAAACTTTGGGAATTATTTTTCAACAGATTTCAATTTCCTTTAACAGAAACTACAATTTCAATCAATCATAAATACATTTCTAATTGTAAACTTTTCTTGTTATTTTCAATAAAAACAGATTCCAGTTTGTTCAAGACCTGTCAATATTCTCAAAAATTAATTAAAATGTATCCAGAAGAAGTTCCCGATTCAAATGACATCATAATTAATTTTCTAATAATAAGAGCTGTTTTTACTGAGATACCATATTTTTCAGCCACTTCAATTTTTTTGATCCACTTTCGAATCCCTTAACTAATAAGTTTGAGCATTTAATAATTTAATTTAATAATTTAAATAATTTTGCGCTGATACGCTTACAAAGAAGTACATAAAGTACGTCTATCCTGAAGCTAATTCACCAGACAATGTTATTGTTGATGCAATATTCTATCATAATGCATCTCCACATGTTAATGTACATCAATATTACATATCCAAACGAGACGGTAACAAAAGCATAAAACCGAAACGAAAAAAATGGAAACTTTATTGGGAATTTTCCCGAAAAGTTCGACTTACAGAAGCACGGGCCTATATTTTTTTTTCGAGGTTTGGAGAAATTCGACTTATGGAAGTTTGAGTTACAGAAGCAGAATTGTAGGAAATTTGCTTAGTACACGCTATTGCCACTTGATTTTATTCGAGGTAGAGAAATTTCGAGTTAGGGAAGTTCGAGTTAGGGAAGTTCGGCTGTAATAAACAATTTAAAATCTTAATCTCTAAAATTTAATTAAATCGAAATGAGCTTTTTAATTTCACATGAAAATCGATTTAATTAAATCTATTAATTTTCAAAATAAATATCGAGCTAAAGTGCTCGAAAATCGAGATGTCGATGCATTTTTACATCAGCTTTCCAAATACATATGTACTATACAATATTTGTAAGTTGTTTGTCAATTACCAACTGGATATATATAACATTTAAATGGATCCAACAGTAATGTCTTGTATTTTCTTCCCACTTCCTCTTCCACTCTCTAACTTTTTACGACTTTATCAAGTAGCTTGTTAAGTTTGGGGTGCAGCTTTTTATGATCTTCTTCACAAGTGAGAAGCAAAAACGTTATAAGTAATGAAACCATTTCCAACGGAGTTAAAGAAATTATTTTTGTTGCTGCACCCAAAATCACTGAAGCATTTGAACTTGTTGTTGTTACTACTTTTCTTTTATAATGATGTTTTTTCGGGTTATGTTTTTGAATAGTCTCAGTTAAAGAAATTCGGAAACTGGGGCTGATTCTGTAAAGCTTTTCACACAAACCCAATGGCCACTCAAGCCTGTTGGTTTTAGGTAGTTCTGTAAATCCAAACTGTGAGTAGAGCTTTAAATCAAAATGTAAAAGTCCACAAAAAAGATTCGAGTTGTCGATCAATCGGCATATAATACCGATATATCAAGCTTTCCCAAATCTTTTTATTCGAGACACAGATTGAATTAAGAGATGATTATCCAGGACAAAATTGTCAATCCGCAAGGAACTAGTTTGAAGTTTTTGAAAAGTTGACATTCAACTACGTTAATTCGAACTGTGAATTTCGTCTCATGAGAATAATTCGTAAAAATCAATTTAGTTAGAATTAAAGTACTTTAAAATCGATTTGGCGAAAATCGAGTTGTCAATTTGTTATGAAATTTTACATCACTAGTTGTTTAGAATACAACATTTAACTGTCATTTAAAATGTCTGTTGGTTTTGACAGAAGTTCAGCTAGGTGTTGACACAAGAATTCAAACATTTTAGCTTAAGTTAACTCTTAACTCCACGAAGTTTTAACCTCTGATTCTCGTACTTGCCACTAACCATAGAGTCAGTAGTGTTAAGTTCCGATGAACTATCGAATAGCAGCGTGTGCAATTCTCTTAATACACATAGCTTGTACTACTTAAATACCTCTATTTATGAAGTACTACTACTCGTACTTAGAGTTATAATTATAATGAACGAAACTACTCATCAATTATTCATGTAATTACACATATATGCAGGTATATTTACATAGCTATATACTGCATGCATACATATATTCCCTTGATCAACGAGCTGCAAAAGTTGCAGAACTTTTGCATGTTGCTCAACTCAAGCGTATCGAGAGTTCTTCTTCAGAAAATAAAGGTAGACATTCGGTTAGGTAGTTAGTCAGTCAGTTAGTTAGTTAGTCAGTTAGTTAGTTAGTCAGTCAATCCAATGAACAGAACGAGTCAAGTGGGCAGTTGATGCGTTCCCATTGACTGAGCTGGTTTGGAGTTAGGAACATTGTCTTGAGCTGATTTCGCGCCTGACTCGCAAATCTGCCCGGAACTTGGCAACAGCCCTTCCCCATTCAACCCTCCACCTCCACCCCCGTGAGTCATGCTCAAGCGGCGTAAAGAGCTTTCGTGATTTCTGGTTCAATGGCGCTCGCTGAATGTCACCGCCCGCATTTCGTGCCCTGACGAAACTTCCGTTTCTGATCTGTACCAGCATAAGCTCTATATAAAAATATACATATGTACATATATTTGAGTGTGTGTTCGTGTATATGTAAGACAGTCCTCGACCTTCACTTGATGACAATCATTTCATTTTCATCGCTTGCATTTTTGAGTGTCTTCAATTTCATAATCGTTGGCACATCTTAACTTTGTCTCGACCCCGAAAATTGAAACTGAAATGAAAATGAAAATGAAACTTAAACGAAAACTGAAAATGTCAAAGATGACATCCATTAGTTGGGGCAATCTGTTGACACTTGAGGCCTGCAATTAAGGTCTCCCTCTGTGGATCTATGGGGCCAAGACAAGTATTAAATCTGGTCTTCGTATCTGGCTTAGAAAGGCGACCAGGCCATAAAGATTTGCCCTGTGCATTTATAATGCAAATATCTATAACAAAGTCTATTATGCTTAATAGATTTGTTTTGATTTCGTCGTCTACCGCATTTCACGTTTTTCTTTTATATTCAAATTCAAACTCAACTCGAAGGTTGTCAAAATCATCATCATCGTCGCTTGCAGAAATCGAATCCAATTCATATCCAAATCATACACATTCACACTTGTGACACACATAAATACTATAGTATCAATCATTCATCTATGGCTACCATAAACTGTGGAATACAGCTCGCAAATATCTTAGAAAGCCCCAACTTTGGATAATGCATGACAGAACTCGTCTATGGATCATACAGGCTATGGATTATTTACATGTGTGTATTGTTCTGTATATGACTGTGTTTAAACTGTTTGTTTTTGCAGTTTTGGAAAACTGAAGAATAACAAAATGTGTTTCTCTAAATAAATATATATGAAGACAAAGTGTTTTCAACTAGTTATTGGACATATTACGTGTGTTTTTAATAAAAAAAAATGTTGCGTTTTTGTTTCCTATATTAATATTCTTTTTCAAGTTTTCTGTAAGCTATTTTTCATCCCAAAATTCTCGATTAAAAAATTAAAATTTTGAAATAATATAATTTTAGTACTATTCAAGTGATATACGTATTAATATTATTATTAATCTGATTTGATTGCAAAGTTGTATTTACATATACAGTCGAACTTCCCTAACTCGAACTTCCCTAACTCGAAGTCTCTCTAACTCGAACAAAATCGAGTGGCAATACTAGGCAAATTTCATACAATTCTACTTCCCTAACTCGAAGTCTCCCTAACTCGAACCTTTTTTCGTGGATAATGGTGATTCGAGTTAGGGAAGTTCGACTGTACTTGTTAATATTTTTGGATGATAGTTTCAATGGTCAGTGGCTGTCAATTAGCTGAGAATAGAACTGTGAACTGTGAATTTCTGAATGAGGCATGCAACAACAGCAGCAGCAACAGTAACATTGTTAATCGGCCCCCAACTGCGGCCCCCAATGTGAGTTGTTGTTGCTGTTGTTATTGTTGTTGTTATTATTGTTGACGCGTGCGCAGCCAAGTGAAACATTTGAAATGAGCGTCGGCGCAGGCAGCGCAGTCGGCAGCGCAGTCAACAGCATTGGCCTGGTGACATGGCAGTAAGCGTGAAAATAAATAAATAACAATAAAAGCGCATAAAATGCCACAGCTGAAAGATAAAGGGAATAGAGGGGAATGCAAAGAGGGTTGTTGCTGCTGTTGTGACTCCAATGTTGAGCAAACATGACAACAGCAACAACAACGACAACAGCAACAACTCAAACGCGCTTACATACATTTAATCATCGCAATAGCGTCGACAGCGACAGCGACGTCGACGCCAACGCTAACGCCGACGGCGACGTCGCAGTTTTGCATAGGGCAAAACGCAGAGCAATCTCCCCTCGATTTTCCTCGCCCATCTCCCCTGAGCACCGCTGCTGTTTTGGCAGAGTCGGACTCGAAGCCAGCGCCAGAGTCGGAGTCGGAGTTTGATTTGAATTTGAATTTGGCCAGCAACATTTGCGGCGACGGCGTCACGGCGCGCAGACGTCGGACGGGCCGAAAAACTAAAACAAAAACAAAAACGAGAAAATATATGTAGAAAAACGGAAACCGGAAAGCGACGTCGACGGCAAATATTAAAAAGCAATCAACAAATTGCGACAACGAGAACAAAACGAACCCGAAACCCGAAGAGGAAGACAGACAACATAGTGGCAACCTCTTTGTGGCCAACTCGAAACTCGAAACCCGAAACGCAACTCGAACTCAACTCAAACGCGGGGCGAGAACATGCCCAGCGTTGAGGCACTGTCCGCGGATCCGTCGACGCGACCGGTCATCGTTTGGAACGGTGCTCAGTACACGGCAAGCAGCAGGGAACTGGAGTTGGAGCTGCTGCGGCGCGAATACGGTCTGGATGAGCGCATGCTGGAGGCGACTCTGGTGCCGCGATACAAGCGCCACAAGCCGCAAGCCAGTGCGCGGAATGCGCACGTGCGTCAGGCGCCAACAGCGCGTGCGGTGACAACGGCCGCGTCCTCGTCCTCCGATTGGATCTTGCGGCAGGGCAATAGCGTCGTCTCCCAGGTCAATTTCCATCCCTGGACGGAGCTGGGGGAGCGCAAGTTCTCGCACTTTGATCTCGTGCCTTGGCGACGGACGCGCAGCGCTTTGGATCTCAGCTCCGCGCTGGATTACAGCGCAAACGGAGGAGGAGAAGGAACAGGAGCGGGAAGCAGAGCAACGGCTGCGGCAGCGGCCGCTGAGAAATCGCTGCGTGGCTTGGAGAAACTCGAGCTGCGACACAATCGACGGCGCCTGCAGCGCGCGCGCTCCACGCAACAGGGTCTGCGGCGTCTGGTGCGCGTGCGCCTCATCTTCTCCATTGAGCTGCGGCACAAGCGCATGGAGCTGCTGCGCCAGAGTGCGCTGCCCATGCGGGTCTTCGAGCAGCGCTTCGCGCTCAGCGAGAACGAGAGCGCCGCCTACGAGCGCATCCTGCTCGACGCCAATGCCGGAGTGGAGCAGCACGTGGGCTACTTCAGCCGGCGACAAGGCGGCAGCTCCGCAGCGGACGATGATGAGCAGCTGGTTGTAGATTTTGCCAGCGAAACGGAGCTGGAAGCCGAGGGAGATGCCGCGGAGGCTGAGGCTCAATATGCCACAATAGCCACAGGCCAAGAAAACGAACCAACTGCTGAAAAAGCAAGTGAAAAGTCTGTTGAAAAAGCAGCAGTAAATGAAAATGAAAATGAAACTGGAGCAGAAGTAGAAACTGGAAAAGGATCAGGATCGGGATCGGGATCGGGAGATGCAACCACAGCGACAGCTAGTAAAGTGCCATGCGTCAAGTGTCGCGATGTTGCCATTAAATTAAGGTAAACCATCGATAACGCAACGTATTGATAACTTGCCTATCGAATTGTGCTTTTCTTTTCTTTTGCTTTTTTTTGTTGTGCTGAATTTTTTTTAAGTGAGTGCAGCTGGAATATTTGGGAAAAACTGCCATACATACATTAATTGATTCTGTAATCCTATAAAATTGCTTTTAAGTGCATCTATAAAAATTAGTCGCTTATTTTCGGTAAAGTTTATACAACTATAATTAGTATATAGGCTTCAGCCCATTTCCCACATTCTGTATTCGTTTAGATCTTGTGCCAATACATTTTTGTCTCAAAAACCTTAGCTCGGAATATAAAAATTTAAAAGTTGCATACCACTTTTCCACTCTAAAGACTGCTGGTCCGCATTCTATTGATATCAGAAATAGCCTAATCGCAACATCTTAATTTATGAATCATATGTTTCCGTTCCACAAATCTGAATTAAGGCATTTTTATGGAAAATTATTATATCTAGACGTACAAAGCTAAGCTGAATACATTTCTATAGGGTATATGATAGTCAGGCATTGTTCTCGAACGATTGCACAAAAAGTTTTCATATTTATGTAGGTCGATTCAGGTGATTTTTGCACACAACAATCTCGGCTCTGATGTGGCCTATGTGGGGTTCTGAGTGGGACCGACTGACCAACTGGCCCCCATTTGAGTGGCCAAATTGCGTTCTCAGCACCTTAGTGTGCGGCACTGGCCGCCCTCTTGTGGCACCTGCTACAAGCGCCTCATTTCGACAAACTAATTTAAGACTGTTGACGCAATAAGTTTAAAGAAAGTGGCTTTGGCATTTTAGTTGCTTTCTGTCTTCATTTAAAAACTGTCAGAAGCACGCAGACAAAACAGGCAGACTAACAACAACATCAACAACAGCTAAAAGTCATTTTTGTCGGTTCGTCAGTTTCGTCTCTCTCTCTCCCCTCCTACCTCTCTACTGTAATTGTCTGTGTCTTTGTCTCTCTCTTCACTTTGTTATTCAATTAATTTGTCGTCGCCTGTTTACTGTGTGAAGAGTCAAGTTTATGAGTTTTGCTCGAGTTTTGTCTGCGGAAGCGGCGCCCGTTTTTCATGCGTTTGTGTGCCACATGGGGCAAGTGCCCCACTCACTGGTAATGTGATTCAGCTCACCTGCTTATGTACCTGACCCGGTTAACTCACATGCCATAGGCCAAATAATCCAAGCGAAATTCAATCTTTTCACAACAAGCAGTGAATGTGTGTGTCTGTGTTTGTGTGTATGTGTGTGTATCTGCGTGTGGCAAACATTAATAACTTCCATTTTTCATAATTAACTGCCAGCGAAAACATTAAGTGCTGTCTACTTTTAAGCGTCAGCACTCAAGTTTGCATCTTAAGTCATTTGTTACGATAATATCTGCGCTCAAAAGACGGCAACACTTTTTCGGTTTGCGCTTTTGACTTGCAGCTTAAAGTTATGCAACAATATTTTTTGGCCGAGCTTAAGTGTAATTTTTTTTTTTTTTTTCTTCGTAAAAAATTTGTATATTTTATTTAAACAGGTTTTCTGCTACCTTGAGTGGCAACTTAATCTAGTTTTACATTAAGTGTAATTAAATGAATACTAAGCAATACCTTATTTACGGAATATTTATGAATTTGTTATTATTTTGTATAAATGGATTTTAATTGTTTCGTATTTTATTGTTTCTTTGCAGAACCATTAACGACTATGCGCTCAACTCGAATCTACACTTGAAGCACATCAGCAACAATAACAATAACAATAACAATAAACTAAACAATCTGTACAACAACAAAGCGCATTACAAAATTAACAACAGCAACAACAACAACAACAACAACAATAAGATCAATCATAACCTAAACAGAATGCATGCCCATCAGCTGGATTCGTATCTGGCCGGGATGCCGATCAGCATGAATATGGGCAGTCCAATGCATCCGGGCAGTATTTCTGGTAACGAAAGGCCCAATGGAGGAGCATTGGCATTGCATTATGCAGCTGCCAGGGGATGTCTGGACTGTGTCCAGTTGCTGGTTGCCGCATCCGTTGACATTTGGTAAGCAAAGCTACATTTACGAGTATCCACAACTAACAAAACATACAATGAGCTCAATAAATTAAAAGCAAAAGTCGCACAGTTTTCAGTACAGTCTTGCCATGGGGTGAAAGCTTTGTTCTTTATCACCTAAGCAGGGACAGGAGCAGTGGGAGGAGCAGGGGAAATTAAGTAGACAGCTCCGGTGGAACGGTGCTTATTTAAATGATTGCGACAAATGTCGACACGAATTCAGAGCAACTTCTCCCCATTTGGCTGCCGTCTAGCGTACAGTCAACAGTTTGCGTGATTTGCAGCTCTTTAATGCAATTTTATTGCATTCAATTGCCCCATATCATTATCGACAACAGTTGACATTTCTCAATTGGCCATTAGCTGGAAATACTGGCTCAAATGCGGAAAAACTCAATTGGAATTCAAGTATTCGATGGTTCAATATCATCATTCAAATCTTATAGAGATAAATACAAATCTGTGAAACAAATGAAAGTTTAAATCTATCAAATTCCGGAGAAAGAGAATACAGTTTTCCAATTAATTCATTAAAAACCTGTCAGCTAAAAATAACATAATAATATAAAATAATTATATAAATAAAAAATAAATGGAACTAAGGACATGTTATTGTTAATTGAATAGATTTGTGCATTAGGAACTCAATCATAAAAATGCTAAAAAGCTTCTAGATGCTGACCAAGCTTTTGAAAATTGGCATTTTATATTCTAATAAACCAAAAATTATATTTATGTGAATTTTATTAATATATATTAATCGCTTTGGAAAAGCTTTAAAAATCTTAATATATTTAAATTTGCAATGAATTACTGAGTAATTATTACTCCATAATCCGAATAGGAATATAGTAAACAAACATTGGATGAGCTCATTTTGCTAAAAATAAAGGCGTGCATAAGGAAGTGACTAATTTGGGGAGTCTAAAACAAATTAAATAAAAATTAACAGTTATTTGACTACATTTTTTAAGTTAAAATAAAGATCATCACTGCGGACGGCAGTCCGCGCTAGTGACGAAAGCAGCACGAAGGGTGCGAAGGCGACTAGCATATATACACAGGAAGAATGGAAAATTTGCTATGACTGTCCGATCAGGTCGAGTTATATACCGATCGAAAGGTATCAATTTAACTTACAAATGTGCATACTAAGACTTTTGAAAACTCACCTGGTTCGTGAGATAAACAGGTGTAAGTGGAAGGGGCAAAATTTAAATGATTGGAGCTAATGGGGCCGTTGGAGCCTTTTGGTCAACATTTTTAATTTTTTAATATTTTTCATAAAAATACGCGTGACACCTCAATCATCAAAATCCGACTACTGGTTCAAAAGATAAATTATTTTGAAATTTTTGGTGCCCTTCTCAAAACGAGATGAAAAGTCAGTCTGTCTGTTTGTTTGTTTGTTTGTATAGATCAAATCGTTGTTTTAGCTTAAAAGTTTGAATGAGCACTTGTTCCCGCTCAAAAATCTAGAAACGTTTGTTCTACGACTTTTTCGAAAAATCGCTAGTTTAGCGGGAAATCGCTAAAAACCGCTAAAATTGAAATTGAAACAAAATTTTTGCATTCGGCACTGCGCAAAACAGTAAGTTTTATTTGGTATGAAGAATTGAGACATTTTAGCGCAATGTGCTGAGTGCCAAAATTTTGTTTAAAATAATTTATATGTAAAAATTAATATTATTCGTCACAAAATTGGATATCATTGGATATCAGAAATTTTGGGGCATGAAAATGTTTTCGTCACTAGACTTTTACCTCGTAAAGAGGTTTTTTTATGGGATAGATCATACTCAGTTACTCAGGCTTATTTAAACTTTACGCTTCTGATTCGCAAGTGATTCAGACACTGACCTAATTCCGCCTCTCATTAAAAGTTGATCGATACAATATATAAATTGGCGACTAATACATGTATGTATCTATCTGACTATAAAGAGAGATCTATCTGTTGCACTATTTGTAGACTCTTCTAGTGGTGTTTAATGAGCATTGGCCGACTTGATCGATTGCAGTCAAGGCAATTAAATGCGGATAATTAAAGTTGATGATCTCATAATTAGAGCTACAAGACAATGGAAGAACAAAACAAGAGAGCAAGAGATTGCCAACTAAATATGGTGGCAAATGATCAATGCATGCAATCGCAGCATGGGTCCCATGACCGATTGAGATCGCTTTCCAGATGGAGTCGCAGCTGCAGCTGCACCACCTGCCCACCTACTGTGGCATCTTTGGCCAGAGGAAGAGACAGAGTCAGAGTCGGAGTCGGTGACAGCCTTGCTTGGAGTCACCTAAATACCAAAGGAGAGCACGCGTTCTAAACATTGATTCATTGGGCAAGGCGAGCGAGGTGGCCAAATCTAGACCGAAACTCAGGTAGCAAGTTTGCCAGGTGAGCAGGTAACCAGCTAAGCAGTTAACCAGCTAGCCAGCTAGCCACATGGATCGGCTTGGGTAACCAGCCAAGCATCCAGGCGTGCTATTTTTATGCTCCAACTGGATGCCAGGAGGAGGCAGCGCTACAGAGAGGCGAGTGGCGAGTGGCAACACATAGTTGGGGATACCAGCACAAAGCACCGTTGCATGTTGCCAGTTGCAACAAGTTGCAATTGCAAGTGGAGCAACTGTGCAAAGGAGTCCACCGACTGCCTAGCCAGGTCTTTGGTCTGGTTTGGCCAGCTCTGACTCTAACTCTGGTTCTGACTTTGATTCTGAGTTTGACTCTGGTTCTGGTTCTGGCTTTGCCTTGCGGCTTGCCTGAATTCTCTTCTTCAATTCATATTTATTAAACACGCCAGTTCAATTGCCATGACAACTGACACAGAGGCAACAACACTGTGCAACGCGAGAGCTGTTTAATAAGTTGCTCAAATGTCAGCTTACATAGAGTTTATTCTTTCTTACAGCTCAGTACTTTTTGATTAACTTTGCATTATTCGTGGAGAGTAACCAATGAGTTATGACTTTGATAAGAAACATTTCATATATTTTCATAAAGTAATTTTCATGAGAGAGACGAAAAAGCCTGAAATTTATGTTAATAAAAACTCTTTTATTTATTAATGATAACAATTTGCACATGACTTAGTTCAACATGATTAGCAAACTGACTGCACATTCCCCAAATAGTTATAGAACTTCTATTAAGTTATAGAACTTCTATTTATAGATTTTTCATTATTAAATGACGCTACTACCAAAAGAGTGATCACATGTACTATATATAAGCATATGTGCTGAAATAATTATTGTAATATTTTCTCGTTATTTGATTAGCATTTGATTAATTAATTTATTTAGTGTCATCTAATGATTAGATATCTGGTATGGTATTTAAAAAATTGAATGAATGCAAATACGAAGTCATAATTTCGATTAAATTATCTTTTGGGTTGCTCCCTATAAAGTGTGAGCTATCTGTTAACATTGCTGGCTCGAGCAACCCATGCGGAGTTCAAGAAGAAGAGGGAAAGCTTGCAGAGAGCGAGAGAAAGAGAGAGGCTGAAAGAGAGATGGGTAGCGAGGGGAGGGGCAGCAGAATCATTGGATAATATCGTATGAGCATACAAAACATTTGATGATAGGCTCTGGCTGCAAGTAAACGCTTCTTGTGGCAAAGCTGGTTTCTGCTTCTGCTTCTTGGTGTTGCCGTTTGCCTTAGCTGTTGTTGTTGTTGCTGGTGGTGGTGTTGTCAGTTGTCAGTTGGTTGCTGGCCGCTGGTCGCATTGGCTTCTATTCGCGTTTGGTTACTCGAAGCGAACGGTGCTTTGTCGTGCAGCGTCTTCGTCTTCGTTTCCATTTTCATTTCCATTTCCATCTTAGCTGGGCAACGTTGTTACCGTTTTTTGCCGTAGCACAACCGTTACAAACGAACAACCGAGCAACCGACAACGGCAACAACATGTGGCCATAGATGAATTTGAATTTTGAATTTGTTTTGATTTTATTTAGCTGTGGTTTTTCGTTCGTTTTTCGTTCGCTTTTCGTAGTTTTAACGCTCAAATGCCGCAATTGCCGTGTACGAAGCGTCCGTTGCCGTGCGGCCACACCCACACATCGCCCACTCGATGCCGTTGAAAGCCTGCGCCGCGCCGTTTGTTGGTCAGCAAACACCAACAACAACACCAACAACAACAACGACTGCGAACAACGAACAACATTTCGCGCTTCAAAGTGTTTCGAATGCAGTTAACGAATCGGAACGCGAATTAATTAACAGTCTCAGTGTACCAAAGAACTGCAAGCCGCAACAATAACAACAACCACAGCAAAAGCAACAACAACAGCAACAACAACAATTGCAGACAACGAACAGTAGCAAGAGCCTGTGTGTGGTGCTCAAGCCGCAACCATGAAAAGGTAGCCCCACATCACATCACATCCACATCACATCAGTCACAATAATCAATTGGCCAAGCAACGAGCAGCTGCCCCACCGGCCGAAGAACCACACTTGAGACCACTCGGCGATCGGCAATTGTGCTTTGTTTTCCCTTTGCCATTATATTAATTTCATTTTTTTTACATTTGCTTTTTTTATGGTGCTTTTATGTGTGTGTGCTTGTGGGTGTGTGCGCATTTGCTGCTCAAATAAAGGGCACACTTCCAAATCAAATGAAATATTCAAACATGCAAAATTAATGAAAATTCAAATTAAAATCAAATTCAAAATACTTGTATGTTTGCAAACTGTGTGACGACTTCGACTCTGTGCACGAATTAACAATGAAAACTTGAAGAAAATCAAAAATATAATTCAATACAATATAATAATAATGATAAAGTGATCATCGATTCATTGGATAACAAAACCCCATAAATAGTGATAAATATTTTTAAGAACGACCGAAATGTACTAGGAAGCTCTAAATGGTTTGTTAGTAAGGATGGGCATCAGATTAAAGATGAAAAATATGAAGTGTAGGATTTAATTGTAAAGTAATGATGGTAAAAAGTATTTGGTAAGATGAAGATGAAAGATATTTGTGAAATATACAAATTTTATTAGGCATTATAGTTGGAATGAGATAGAGGAACGATTATAGAAGCCAACAAGTATACAATTACACAAAATTTTAATTTATTTCAAGTTGCATCGCAATGGGCAAATGATCTAAAAAGAAAGATCAAATATAATATCAATGTTATGAAGATAAGATTGAATTTCTGAGTCTGAGATAAGAAAAGATAAGATAAAAAGATGCATTGTTAATAATGTACAGATTAATTTTATGATATCAATACTACAAATTTCTCTCCCTCTTTAAATTGAGATATATTTCTATTTATAAATATTTGTTATTCATATATTTAAGCAATTTAGAAAACATTTTTTTTACGCAGATAACAAACTAAATACATTTCTCTCTAGAAGTGAAATATAGAATGGTGAGGTTAGAATTTATTTGAAATATTTATTAAAATTTAACATGCAATTAGTTGATGGTGATTATGTTTACTTTGAGGCTAAAAGTATTTAGTTTATCCATTGCGGACTTACAATTTTGTGTCGAGAGTGGCTTTCCTTCTGCCATTACTGCGACACGCAAATGTTCAATTAACAATCAGACAGAAAGATCAAGATCTGTAGACCAGATATATAGCATTCCCATAATGGTAACGCAAAACAGGCATAACTGTCAACCGCGATCGTAACGAGGCTGCTCTCTACAATTATCGCTGTTTTGGACTTCGCTGAATGCTAACAAGCAAATGGGTATTAAAAATATTAAACAAAAAAAGTAAACGATGAAAAAATGAAGAGAAATATAATTATTAAATTGCAATTACAAAATGGGCACAACAAAATTGGGTATATACGTACTACTTGATACGTACTCGCAATTTACTGTATTTTCACCTACAAAACCAAAGCTGAAGACGCTCCACAAGCAAAGAAGCCGAAGAAGCTCAAAAGCTGAAACGCTGAAAAGCTGAAGAAGCTGTCGAGGCGAATAAAAAACACGCGACTGGCGAATCGACAAAAGGGGTAGTGGGGACTGGGGGATGGGGGTAGAGTAGACAGACAGGTGTGCTATAAAAAAAAATAAAAATAATAGATACAAGTAGAAGAAGCAGCAGCAGCAGCAGCAGCAGCAGCGGCAGCAGCAGCAGCAAAACATGAAGATGAAAAATCAACTTTAATTGGTGCACAATTCATTTCCAAAGCGAAAAGCTGGAAAATGTAACAAGTCGTCAAGTCGACAAGTCGCTCACTGAAGAAAGCAACTGGAGCGCCAGCTTCATTCCTCGATCTCGTTGAAATGCTGAGGCGCGAGACACTCGAGAGTTCAGCCTCGGCTTCAGACTTGAGAGACTGAAGCTGAAGCTGGGGCGTCTGGTGTGCAATGTCCATGAAGTGGCTGCCACTGAGCTGCTCAGTCAAAGCGATGCCGATGCCGATGGCGTTGCCAACACCAGCGCCGCCAACATGAATTAGGGAAAGCACAGTGGGACAACTTCAGGCGAAAAATATACCAATATCGAGCTGAGATATTTATATTTGAATAGCTGTCTAATTGCTAATGTATTCCATTGATATTTAGATTTTGTAACATTTGGTTCGGAAAGCAATCAAGAATTATTAATGGGTGTTTATTTGAAATGTAAATAAAAGAGTTAAAACATTAAACAGCAAGTTCAGGAACTCAATTAAATTATCTTAGAGCTTTCGTTTTGGTTAGTGTTTCATTAAATTGTATACATTTTATTTTATCATTTTAAATTATTGAAATTAGATTTTAAATAAAATATGTAATTGTAGCCTTTTTACCTAACTTATGCCAATTATTTAGTCTAGCACGATCTGTAAACAATTTAAATATTTTCGGTGAGATACCCAAATTAAGCTTGAAGCCTTTGTTTAATTAGTTAATCGTAATTGAGTAGTTGCTAAAGCTGTTTCCAAAGATTTAATCAGATGTTAGTTCAGATTGTGGCATTCTTTAATAGATATCAAACATAAATATATTTTTCTCTTAACTTATTAATTATTGAAAGTCTTTGTTTTTGCTGTCCCGCACGACGATGTCGTCCCACCGTGCGGTGTCGGAAAACGTTAACGAAAACGGTTGCAAATGCACACTGACTCAGACTCAGACCCAGGCCTGAGACAAGAGCTGCCCGGGCGTAACTCACGGAGAGAAACATCTACCGTGTGTGATCTGCTCTGGATTGCAGTTTGCTTAGTTTTTGTTGCCAATTTCACCCGAAAATCAGAAACAAAACAAAACAAAACAAAATAAAGCGAAACGCAAGATAAATGGGCAGCAAGTGCGCTAGAAGCTTGCTGAGCCAGATGTGAGATGTGAGATGCTTCAATCGCGAGGCGGCCACTTTGCGAGTCAGTTGCAGACGCAGTGCGTCCGTCCAGTTGCCACAAGTTGCAACTTTCGGTTTCTGTTTTCGGCAACGAGAGCGACAGAGAGCGAGTCTGAAATATTTAAAGCGATTGATTTAGATCTCCCTCTAACCAGCAGACAAACTTGATATGCAAATAAACGGAAGCATAAAACAGTAAAAGCCCAACAATTAAGTCGAAACACTGAAATCGAAAACGCAACCAAAAACAAACAAAACCAAAGAAACAACAAATTTCAATATCAACGTGATTTTTCTTTTAACAGTTTGTTGTCTGTGTGCTTGTGTGTGTTTGTGTTAACGGTATTGGTGAAAACCAGACCGAAGCTACCAAAGTCGATTCTATGAACCGCATTGTCGCATTGTGAAACTGAAAGTCGCATAACGTGTCTGCGTAATCCGCAATCTGTAGGTAAGCCAAGGGATCTGAGCATCATCAACCAATTACTGAGCACAACAACTGCACCCTGTATCACCCTGTATCTAGCAACTACATATGCTACCTCATACGAATTCCGACTAGTATTTCTAGAAAACAAAAATATGGTAAACAAGAATAATACATTGAGAAACCAAAATAAGGATGCGAAAAAGGAATCATAAATTAGGATATCCAACTGAGAAAAATATTCAGAGTTATGTCTATATTAAATGCTTCCTAGTTTTGCTTTTCTAATTTTTATTTCCAAACTTTGGTATTGTTAGCATTATTTTTCGACATTCGTATAGGGAATCTCTGCACATAATATGTAGTAGTTATTTCTCCCCGTTTCTCCTCTCTGTCTTGTCTCGTCTCGTCGTCTCTTTCGTGCACAGTAAAATCACGTCGTACACAGAGTCATTTGTCCAGTCACACACACACACACACACACAAACACTGGCACACACACTCACACCTGATCCAAATCCAATACCAAATACCCTTAGCTACTTTTCGACCATCAACGTTAAGAAGGGCCTGCTCGGCCGCATGACCACAAGTCTGACCTCGTACCGTCGCAGCAAGCAGAAGAGCAAGTCGAACAATGACATTCACACCATCATCGCCACGGAGGTCAACTGTGTCGCCACCGACATTCTGAGCAGCAGTCACAGTCCAAGTCACAGTCACCGTCACAGTCACCGTCACAGTCACCGTCAAAGTCACAGTCACAGTCACAGTCAGAATCACAGTCGGAGCAGCAGCAGTGCCAGCAGCAATATCACAAACACTAACAGCAACTGCCACGATCCGGACACGGAGAACGTGGCAGAAGCCGCAACAACAGCAACAACAACAACAATCTCACATAATCACAGCCAAAATAAAAACCAAAACAACAACAACAACAACAACAGCAGCAGCAGTAAAAAGGATCACATCGAGGATCTGAGCAGCCTCAGTGAACGCATGATGGAGGCACATCAACGCAAGGTCTCAGCTGCCAATGAGGCTCAACTTCATGACCCCAACGATGCCGATGCCGATGAACCGACGACCCTCATGGCCAGCGGGGCGGGGCAGGGGCAGGGGCGGAAGGAGCAGAACAATCGACGCAGCGTCGTTAGGTGAGACAGCATCTCTTGGCAGTCAAAGCTGTTCCTGATCCGTCTCTCTGTTCTATTTCCATACCTGAAAACTTTCTTGATTGAAGAGCCTATGGATTACCTTCTCTTTTATCAAAATTCACTTAATAAACTCAGCAAACTTATCAATTGAAAAGTTTTTTGATTGTAGAATCGCATACTTAACTATTCTTGGATTTATTTGAATACTTTAGTTGACAAATAGCATATTAAATGTTTTTTACATATCTGGCTGCACATTAAAGGCTTACATAACTTTAGTTGCAGCATTGTCTGATAAATTTAAGGACTTGAAGGTCCTTGCCTAGAATAAAAAATTCACAATTAAATTTATCTGTTTCTTTGGCTTCCCTCAAGGAAATGTGAAACTGCAAATTTGTATTCAAGAAAGCGAATGAATTACATTTCGACTTATTTTTTTGCATTTCAGTTATGTACTAAAAATTATACCTAGACAGAAAGTTAGATATCTTTGTAGTGGAAATCCGTTCTGTCTTCTTGTTTTTTCTGAAAGAGAATTTGACATTAGTTTCCATGCCTTTTGCGTCATATTATCTTTCAGTTAGTTAGACTTTAACAAGACCTTTCCAAATTTGACCTCAAATACAAATTACATAAAATATATATTACATACTCGTATAGACCGATATCGATTAGAAACTCAATTGTTTATAATACTATACAAAACAATTAGAAAAAAATAATATTTTTTGGGAAAGCATACTAAACATTTTGATCCTACAAACAACTTAATCGAATTCTCAAAAAATTCAATTATTTAATAAAAATTAAAGCAACAACACTCAAATCATTAGTGCAGGATAACGAGATGCTCGTATCAAGAATTTGTATGTGAAATAATCTTACTTTAGTCTTATTGTTTAAATTGCATTATAGAAATTGTATATTTTGATGACCATTTTTGGCCAACGTATAAAATTATGGAACTGTAGAGTCTACACTCCAGAGTGATACCTTAATCTTTCACTCTTTGACACTGTGGATCGATACAATACACAAAAGAAGAAGACAAAGTTAAAGAAAAGGGAAAAACGACTTGACAACTACTATAACATACAATATATATAGAGAGTTGCGACCCTAACGCAATCTGTCAACTTGTTTTCCGTCTTATTTTATCGGTCCACTTTTTACGCTGGCATTGATGATACTTTAATTAGTATCAACATATCTTTATATGGGAACCATTAGCATTTTTTGTTTTTTTAGTTTTTGCTTTTGTTTGTGCTTTGTTTTGTGCTGCATACCGTCTTACAAAATGGTTTTGTTTTTTAACTGCAATGCGCTGTGTTGACTTTTTGCTCATTAACCCAAAACTTATTGACTAAAAATAAATCAAAATACATTTAACTAAAGTAAGCTAATTGTTTGGTCTGATCTTTTGGTCTGTGTTCTGCGCATTCCTTTCATATCGCACTTGCAGCGCCAATACGCAAATGGACAACGATGTCACCCCCGTTTATCTCGCCGCCCAGGAGGGGCACTTGGAGGTGCTCAAGTTTCTGGTGCTTGAAGCCGGCGGCTCGCTCTACGTTCGCGCACGCGACGGAATGGCACCGATCCATGCCGCTTCACAAATGGGCTGCTTGGATTGCCTCAAATGGATGGTGAGTACTCGCTCAGTCGCTCAGGGTTGCCAACATTCTGCAAAGCAACAAATCTGCCAAACAACAAAAATCAACTATCTATTCTTTTTTGATAATTACTGAGCACAATACGTGTTATTATCTACATACGTATAAGTAAGTTCAGAATCGAGTTTGATTCCCATTAAAAACTAATTACAAAAATTAGTAAACCTTATTTCATATTCAATTGTGCCCTGATTAATATCACGGTTCCGTTAAATAACTAACATTCGACAATTATAATGAATACTTATCTAATCAGATAAAATCAACATTGTACTTCTTTGAGTTTGACATTGTTGCTAACATTAGCGTGTGTTTAAATTTTAAAAGTTGCATTAATTTGCAGATTCTTTACATACGAGTAATTGCAACTAACTCAGGATATTGAAATTGTAACAAAATTTACAATTGCCAAATGCCTTATTAAGGCCAACAGCATAGAGAAAGAAGCAGAACAGCAATGACAATGTAGAACAATGCTGAACTTGTTTTAACCGCAAGGAGTTTGGCCTTCCTTTTCCTTGTTTTTATTTTTATTTTTGTATTTGCATTTTTTTTCATCATCGTCGTACTGCTAACGGTTCGTGGTGTCTTGACCAGTTTGTTGCGTAGTCTTTGCCATTTATCAAGCGGATTAACATTGAGCCGCTAGACGAGGTCCCATTCCAGGTCCCAAACCGAGTTGAGTCAGCAATCGTTATGCTAACAAAGTTCTATATATTTTAAATCAGCATTGATATTGCTTTCTTAAGACGTGGGCAATCTCTCTCTTTCTCTTCCTATCTCTCTCTCTATTTTCTCTTTCTCTCTCTCTCTCTCTCTCTCTCGCACACACACACTGTCTCTTTCTCTGTGTTACATTAGTTGAATGCTGCGACATAAACTGGACATCTTGGCAGACCGACTTTGGGTGCCACTTGAAAATCACCTTTCTAAATTGAACTAAATAGTTTTGCATTGCCAATGCTCAATCTCAAGCTGAAGCTGAAGCTGAAACAAACCACTTTCCACACAATGCGTTGCATGTGGGTCTCAGAAGTGTCCACTTACTCGTGGCAAGCGTTGCCAGTTGCAACTGCAACTGCAACACAAACTGCGACCAAGTCTGTTAACAATGTTGACAGATCACGACTACTGACACTTTACAGTTGCTTCTCTTGCTCGCATCCTTGTAGAGCACACGTGGAGAGAAAAGCTGAAAAACCATAAAAAGTAGCTAATAAATTTGACTCTCTGCTTGGGATAATTATCGTTCTACCACTATATAGTATGACAATGGCAATAGATCAGCCGTTTCTCCATTAATTTGAACTTTTTATATTTAAAACCACGCCCAATTAATGTATTTACTGTATAAATCATGACAGTATTAATCAATTGTTCATAGTTACAGAAAATATTTCGTAGAGGGACTAAAAATCAAGTCCTTTTTAATAAGCAATAAATTCACATAAGCGATAACTTGGCAATAATTAAATTTGTGTGTAAAACATGGATGCGTAGTTTAACATAATATCTTTAATATTTATATGTAATAAAAAATAAAATCAGTTAAATTTTTAAAGTGAATAGTTTGCATTATAATCATAACATAAGTCATAATTTACTTAGTTTAAAGTTAATGGCAATTGAAGCAGTCATAAATGTAAAAATCATAAGAGCAATTTAAGTACGAGCTATTTATTCCCACTTATATCAAATAATCGCGTTACAATCGTTGAATTCTGACGACTGCAATATATTTAAACACTGAAATTCATTGCTAAATTTCAAGCAGGAACTGAAAATAACTGTTATTGATCAAAATTTTAACTCAAAAAATCACATATAAGGACTAATGCGATTTTAGTTAAAAATACATCAAATTGTTTGTAAAAACAGTATCTCTGCAAACAGCCATTAAACTTATATTTGAGATTAAAAAAAAAGTCTCGAAAGACTTTTATTTGTGAGGAAAAAATAAAAGAAAAAAAGAAAAAAATATCAAATTTAATCATAATTTTTGATTTTTATAATAAATATCAATATCAATAAATTTTTATAATTCTTATTTTTTTAATCAAAAATAATTATTCCGGGGTGCCACAGAAATCGCTTTTGCTTGAATTCATATGATTTATAAAGTAAAAGTCTTAAAGTAATTATTAAAGTTATTTTTATTTTATTTATATTCCTCATAACAGTTTCGGTCCCTGATTTCAAGAGCTTCCTGTCTCACCTGTCTGGGAATCTCCACTCGATTTTCTATTTCTGTTTTCTGTTTGAAATGATATGAATACAAGTGCTAAGTTCCTTTGTGATTTGTTAATTACAGGTGCAGGACCAGGGCGTGGATCCGAATCTGCGAGATGGCGACGGGGCGACACCACTGCACTTTGCCGCCTCACGTGGCCACCTGTCAGTGGTGCGATGGCTGCTCAACCACGGTGCGAAATTATCACTGGATAAATACGGCAAATCGCCGATTAACGATGCGGCCGAAAATCAGCAAGTTGAGGTAAGTAGAAATCTGAAATCGAACGTGTGAGTGCGGTTTATTATACTTAAAATTATTTAACTCATTTTTCCAGTGTCTAAATGTACTGGTGCAGCATGGCACCACTGTTGACTACAACAGCAAGAGCCATGCACAACGCCACAAGTCGCAGCAACAGCAGCAGCAGCAGCAGCAACATCAACAGCAGCAACACTTGAGCAGCAGCTGCAACTCGAACACGAATTCGAGCAAACAGACGAGTCGCAGCAACACCATCAAATCAAAGTCCTCCTCCACGCTCAGCTCCGATGTGGAGCCCTTTTATCTGCATCCCCCCGCAGTCATCGCGGCAGCTGCTGCAACTGCTGTCGGCGTCGGCGTTGGCGTCGGCGTCGGCGTCGGCATCACGCGGAAAAACAGCGACGCTTTGTATTCACAGCAATCGCGCAGTTCCTCGGAGAAGTTGTACGGCTGCAACGGTGGTGCTGGTGGGGCACCTGGTGGTGGCACTGGCACTGGTGGAGCATTGCTGCCCAACGACGGACTGTACGTGAATCCCATGCGGAATGGGGGCATGTATGCCACGCCCTCGCCGAATGGCAGCATATCGGGGGAATCGTTCTTCCTCCACGATCCGCAGGAGATCATTTACAATCGGGTGCGGGATCTGTTCGTGGACTCCGACTGCAGCAGCGTGAAGCAGCAGCATCAGATGACGCATTCGCATCCGCATCAGCACTCGCATATGCACCCGCATCCACATCCGCATGGAATGCAATCGAAGGCGGGCAATGCCATCATGACCATCCAGGCCGATGTCCATTCGAGCTCCAGTGGCGCTGGCAGCGGCTCCGATGAATCTGTGTCCATCACGTCCAGCTTCAATTCGCCAAAGAGCAACAGTCACCATCACAGTCACAGCAACAGCAACAGTCACAGCAACAATCACAGCAACAATCACAGTCACAATCATCAGCTGCGCAGTCAGAGCTTCAATCGACACGGCAGCAGCAGCAACATCAGCAACAGCAACAGCAACGTCAAGAACAACAACGGCAACAGCAACAGCAGCAGCACCACTAACAACAATTACAAACAACACAAAAGCATTGCCAATGGCAGCAGCAGCAGCAACAGCAACATCAGCAACATTGGCAATCCAAATGGAGATCATGACTATGAAGACATTTATTTGGTGCGCGAAGAATCGCGCAAGCAACATCAACACCAGCAGCATCAACACCAGCAACATCATCAGCTGCAGCAGCAGCAACATCAACAGCAGCTTCAACAGCAGCAGCAACATCAACAACAGCAACAGTTGCTGTCGCAGCAACAACACAAATACAATGTGGGCAGGTCACGCTCCCGCGACAGTGGCTCCCATTCGCGCTCTGCCAGCGCCAGCTCCACACGCAGCACAGATGTGGTGCTTCAGTATAGCAATCATGTGAGTACACTGTGAGAAATAGTCCACTGCAATCGATGGGAAATTTGTACTAAATTTACTAAGAACTAAATTATTAAATTATTAACACTATATCCTAAAAGTATGCTTGATTGTGAAATGAGGAAATAAGAACTGAAATTGATAAGGGTTCTGTATTTTGGATTTGTTTTAAATTGCTCACTTTTATCAATTCCAGTCAAATGAGTGGAATTTATTTTAAACTTTTAATCACGTATACATTTGTCATGCGCAAAAAGGGGTACCATAACTTTTTGAAAATGTATGTTACATACATATAAGTTCATTTGAATTTATGTCAGGGATAGTAAATAATGATTATTTATATTTTTGTCGATTCAGATTTTGCATGTGTTTACTGGGTTTATAAATGTACATGCATACGCCATCTTTTAAAAACTGTGCACTAGGCAAAGGGTATTTCAAAGTTGATTACACTCGTCTTTAATTTTTCACAGTGTAGGAGTCGATCGAAATAATCTGTATAAATCATTGCCAACTAATTTTAACGTCAACTTTCTCTAATCTCCTGTCACAGCATTTGAACAACAAGCGCAACAACTATAACAACAGCAACAGCAACAACAACAGCAGCAATAACACCAACAATAATGGCAACAACAACAGCAACAACAATAACAACATTAGTCTATTGAATCGCAACAAATCGCATTCGATGATCGGACTGCACAGTACCAAATACGAGTCGTCGATCAAGGACAATTATAGTGCAAAGAATGTGAATCTGAATCTGAACCAGAATCAGAATCTGAAGAATCAGCTGCTCAATGGAGGCGTCAAGAGCGACACCTACGAGAGCGTCTGTCCGCCCGAGGATGTTGCCGAGCGGACGAAGCAGACGCACAGGAATTCCATGATTCGCAACAACCTGATGGATGCCACAATGTTGAGCAGCACGCCCAACATAGCCACACATAACATCAACGGCAGCAGCAGTAACAGCAACAGCAACAGCAACAACAACAGCAACATTGGCAACAGAAATCTGAAGCGTGTCTCCTCGGCACCTCCAATGCAGAATCTGGCAGTGGGTAAGTTGTACAGTGTGACTTCGCTATTATGGAACATACACTCAGAAAAATGCAGAACGATGTGCTTTACAAAAATGAGCTATTCCGCTAAGCATATAAAATAAGAGCAAAATTGGGAAATCAAGAAAAATATACATACATTTATTGAAGAGTATGACTGTTTCGTACTTTAATATAAGCAAGCTTAATCCTGATCAAATCAGTTTCTTAAGTAAGCTTGAAACAAGTTCGTAAGATCTTAAATCAAGATGTTTAATTCTTATATCTTTTTTACTTATTCAAGCGCTCTTGAGATTAAGAGATTTAAATGGGCTCTTTAATTAGGAAAATACAATTTTCAAAGGCGCTCTTAAATTTAGAAATTCGTAAGTGTCGCAAGAATTTTCAGGATCATTGAATTTTTCACACCGGAAATCTTTTATTCAAGTCCGAGCGCACTTGTTTTTTTTTCTCTAATTAATGCTAATTATTGTTCTCCTCTCTCTATATTTCTATCTCTCTTACTTCCTTCTTCTCCTTAACAGTTAATGGACCCCCACCGCCCCCTTTGCCGCCGCCACTGCGCGCTCCCGTGCAGCGCAACAATCTGAATACGGAAAACTCCAACAACAGCAACAACAGCAACAGCATCTACAAGAAGAATCACTTTAGCGGAACACCACCAATGGGAGCAACAACAACAACAACAACAGCAACAACAGTTGTTGGTGCAACTGCAACACACGAGGCCGTCGACTCGGACTCCGGCTTGGAGGTCGTCGAGGAGCCAAGTCTGCGTCCCTCGGAACTGGTGCGTGGCAATCACAATCGCACCATGTCCACCATATCAGGTGTGTACCGTATTTGTATTCAAAACTCTTAACATATGGGCATATTCGAAAAAAGCGTATATACGCGAACAAAATTCATGTTGCTCATTCTCCATTTATTTTTTTGTATCTTGTAAGTTACTATCTACGAGTATCTCCAAAGGTTCTATGGACCGGATAATATTTTTATTAGAAAAACTATATGATTTAAATGAATTTTTTCACTAAAATAAGGGTGTTATCTAAGTATATATTCAGAAAACATTTTAATACTAAAAACATTTTAATACTACTGAACTCACTACTGAATTCACTACTAAATTCACTAGTGAATTTACTACTGAATTAACTACTTAATTCACCACTGAATTCACTACTGAATTCACCACTGAATTCACTACTGAATTTACTACGGAATTCACTACTGAATTCACTACTAAATTCACTACAAAATTCACTACTAAATTCACCACTGAATTCACTACTGAATTCACTACTGAATTCACTACTGAATTCACTACTGAATTCACTACTGAATTCACTACTGAATTCACTACTGAATTCACTACTGAATTCACTACTTAATTCACCACTGAATTCACTACTGAATTCACTACTGAATTCACCACTGAATTCACTACTGAATTCACTACTGAATTCACCACTGAATTCTCCACTGAATTCACTACTGAATTCACTACTGAATTCACTACTGAATTCACTACTGAATTCACTACTGAATTCACTACTGAACTCACTACTGAATTCACTACTGAATTCACTACTGAATTCACCACTGAATTCACTTGTTTGCTTCGTTTTCTTGAACAATCCCTTTTTTGAAATTATTCTTTTGGCAAATATTAAACAAAGTGATTGAGTGTTGCCAAAACTGTTTGTTACGCCCTAAATGGAAAAGGGCTTTTTCTATGTACCTGCTTAAATTTTCGTTCTCAAATTTGTCATATCAAAAACGCAATTGTTGCAACTCAAAAATTTTTAATTTTTGAGTTTCCTTGCACCATCATCAGATTTTAAGAGACCTCGTTTTTTAAGGGCGTTCAAACACTTCGTTTTGAAATAGACTCTAATGAAATTTCTTGAAAATTACTTAAAATTTTGAGTGACTTGCCGAGTTGGCTTTTGTCTGCCGATTCAAAAAATTCAATACATTTTTTTCGGCCGCAAAACATAATTTTGGTTTTCAGATAAAACAAAATTCTGCATGCAAAAATTTCGAAATTTGACCGCAACAATAGATCTGAATTAAAGCAGCAACGGATTAGAGATTCAGCAGAACCAGAATACTCACCTCACCAGCCATGAGCACGGATGACTCGAGTCTGGGCTGGTCGGATCTGGTCGAGAGTAGACCGATGAGCAGCAGCAACAGCAGCAGCTCCTCGGACGGGACGACGGTTCACATGTCCCCGAAGCAGACGCAGACGCAGACAACGACGACGCAGTTCAGCGACGAGATGACGACGCCCAGCATAGAGGATCTGTCGGAGAAGCTGTCAGGGAATCTGAATAGCATGAGGGACACGTACATCATTTACAGTGTTGGCAATTCGACGCTCTTCATGGGCTCATTGGACCCGGAATTCGCAACAGATCAACAGCTGGAGCTGCTGGATCGCCATCTGCTGAACGTGAAGATCGCCAATCCCGTCGGCCCCCTCTGGCCCAATCCCTCGGTCCTCACCAGGGGCATGCGTTCCACTGGCGACTGCGATGCGCCCAGCACCAGTTCAGCGGCCAAATCCACAGCTGCGGCGATGGCCAAGCGCAAACTGCACGCCAAGAGCAAGTGCCTCAAGGTCTATGGCCAAAAGAAGCGCATCAATCGGTTGCATTTCAAATAGCCGCCCAGATTCGACTCTCCACTTTGTCCTCCAGATATTCGTGCATATATTATGTACCTATATATATATATTTATATATCTGTACGTATATATGTATAGATATAGATATATGTATATATTTATGTATACTTATATTCGTTAGACCAGTAAAACCGGCCGTTGACCCTATTCCCGTCTCGCAATCATTATCTCTCTCTGTCTCTCTCTCTCTCTGTCTCTCTCTCGGTCGGGGTCTTTGACATTGACATTCACAGGTCTCTTCATGTCCAGCGGGGCATAAATAGTAAAGCAGCGGTCGGAAAGGGGAAACGGGAAAGGGGCAAGCGGGCACAGACTGATTGATCAATTAGTGGCAGCTCGGCAACTGAAACTGGAATTACCATCGAGTGGACAAAAGCAACAGCAACACGTTTCGGCCAGACGACAAACAGTCTGTTTAAGTTTGGCCAAATTGATTGGCAAATAGTGTTGAACCAACACTTTACATGACATTTAAGCCACAACAACCACAACACACGACCACACACGCCCAAGTGCAACAAGCAGGAATTCGATTTGAATTCACAAGTGGTTTGAGTGTCTAATTAATAAAGAGTCTTTGCATGATTAAAGGGGAGTACAGCTTTTTGCTCTTCCTAATCATTTTCCCATTTTTCTTATTAGTTTATATTCGACTAATAGCAAGTTGAAAAATATATTCGAAATGAGCAAATATGTTTATGAAATTAAAAACTATATTTATTTACATGCATTTTTTTTAAAACTGAAAATATAAAAACAGAATAAAATGTTGAATCTTAGAGCATTCCTTTGAGAGTCAGAGTCTCTGCTATAACTAAGAGATCTGCTTTGAATAATATATTTATTATAATTATTATTTGATTCTACTTTTTTTTTAATATATCGGATTGATGATAGATGAAATGCGTGTACATAGAAAAGTTAAACGAGTGCATTAAACCTTCACAATGTCAGAGACAATGTGAAATATGAGAGATATTTGACATGCGTTGATCCATAATATACATTTATAAATGGTATATGTACAATGTACATAATTTTAATATAATTGCTGTTTGTTGTTTTTACCAGAGAATTTGCGAGATACACAAATAAACAACGAAAGTTCACACGAGACAAAACAATGTTGTTGAACAAAGAAGTGGAAGTTGTTGCCTTGGCAATAAAATCATGGCAAACAGGGGGAAAATAAACGGAAAAGTGTTAGACACACTCCTATGTCAATTGACAGGCAGACAGACAGTCATACAGACAGGCAGACATAGAGACAGACGGACAGACAGAGAGACAGAGCGTTGTCTTCATTGTCATCGAATGCGTTGGACTCGTAAATGTTTTTAAACTGCAAATGGGCATTGCATTGAGTGAAACCCAATACTCGATGCCACTTGACACTTGCTGGACAAGCTGTTGCAGATCAGAAGCTATCGCTGTCGTTGGCCAAGACGAGGAAGTGAATTCGTCGGCCAATTTGCTGACGCTTCGTTCCCCCGCACAATGGCGGGCCCATAATGGGCATGTGCCTCATGTGGCAAGCAGCAAGTGGCAAGTGGCGTGTACTCGTTGTAAGTAGTCAAGCCACCCGCGCGCTTGCCGCTGCGAAACTTTTACCAATGAAAGTGAACGTGTTTCGCACACTGCAACTTGTTGCAAGTTGTCGTTGCTGTTGCAGTTGCAGTTGCTGCTGCTGCTGCTGTTGCTGCAGTCGGCGTTTTGGGTGAATAACTTTGGCGATCGCTTGAACTCGGATCAGGCTGCCAGCGAAGCTCGCACCGTCAACATCGTCGTCATTCGTCCACATCGAGATCGCGAGTTCCTCATATTTATTTATTTACTTAATGCTATTTTTCAATACTAAATTGTGCAATCGTTAAGAATGATCGATTAATTGTTCTTTGCTTATCGGTTCGCTGACCCTCTCTGGTTCCTCCCTCTCTCTCTCTCGCACTACAATGAATATGCCGGGCTCGGTGAAGATCCACAAGAATTCGCGTCGCAATTATTTTACGCTTAGTTTTCAGCGTTTCGATATATTTCGCTGTAAGTTTTATCGCTTAAGGGACGCAACAGTTGATGAAGTTCCAAATGATAAACAACATAATTACAATATCGAATAAATATAAATATTGTGTTGAGTGAAAAGATTACATAAGTGTATAACAAATGAAAATACCCATACATTTAAAAAGATCTTTAAGTTATTTTTGTTTTTTTTTTTAAATTATCCTGTTATCGATTATTTTTAAAATAAAGTTATCCGGTTTACGAGCTATAATTCTTTGTAACAAATTATTTGTTTAAACATTTTCCCATTCGGTTAGTCTATTCGTTCCCTTTTTTATTTTCGTTTCCATTTGAAACTGTTAAATTGGTCATTACATGACTTTCGCTCCATGCTTCTTCAGCCACTGACCGCCCACTTGAATTTCACCATAAATCTGCAACTAAAAGCAGTCCACTTCCATTTCCATTCCCATCCACTTCAATTCAATTCAATTCAATCTCGACCAATCCAATCCAATCCAATCCGAATCAAAAGCAAGCTAAACCACTGATAAAATGTTGAAATTTGCTGGCTTTTGGCATTTTTTTATGTTTGTTATTTTTTCTCATTTTATTTTTCTTTCGTTTTGGCCACCAAATCAATTGGCCAAAACTGGCTAGACTCGATTCCATGCGTTTTGGAGTGAGTCTGTCCATATACATTGCTGTCAACCTGACCACGTAATGAATGCCATTGCCATTGCCATTGCCATTGTCGATTTCCAGATCTATCGTTGCTGCAGTTTAAACGAGTTCCGAGCTCACAATTGCTGTGAAAGTTGCCTCACCGTTATGAGGATTGATTCATCGTGGTTTCGGGGGCAGAGCAGTGGTCAATTAAGTGCCACCAATAATCATGCAAACTGCCATTTAAATATATATTTATCTTTTTTTTTCCTATTTTTCGGAAACGGTTAATCTAATATAAAATTGTGTTCCATTTGAGTTCGACAAACAAACGAAGCAGTAGAATTTTTGCGGTTCTATTGAATTAAAATTGATCAAATTATGTTTCTTCTTGTCGCATCAGAATTCTCTGCATTAGATACATATGTAAATAATCCTGCACTTTAGGTCAAGAACAAATGATACTGACAGGCAGGAAACTGATCCTGAAATACCTCAAATGCGACCAAACATCAAATTTATTGTACTTTGGTTTCCAAATGGATAGCACATTCTACATTAATTGAATGCCATCAAAAATATATGTTTTTAACAAAATTATCTTAACGTTTAGAATTAATTTGATTAAAGTCATTTGCCGACCTGTAACAAATTGAACTCTCAGTTAACAATAACTGGGACTGGATTCCCACTCAATGCTAAGTTCAAAATTGAACAGTCATCAATGAAAAAGCCACATAATTTAATGATTGTCCCTCTGGGGACAGATTTAAAATCGAATATAAAAAGATAAAAAAATAAAAATTGTTAATTGAACATGATTGTAAAAGTGACTTTAGACTCGAACCGACTAGAACCGAACAAAATATTTCCTTGAATTTCAAATCCTTGGGGTAAAAAATATAGTAAAACCTCGAAGTTTGGCTTTTAAATAAGGTTTCTAGAAATTAATATTTAAATTTTGAACTGATTTTAGATTTAACCCATTTTAAGCTAATGGGTATTTAAATACCCAAAAAAGTATTGACACTTTAAAAATTCTAGCTCGGGGCATGTGAGAGATATCGAGGCAAAATTTATTTCATAGTAAAGAGAAATAATAAAAATATAAGTATAAAAGTTTAATAGTTTAGTTATCCTTGTTATACCTGTAGTTTTTACAGGTAAATATCTAGCTATTTTTCTGCATAGAAAATGTTATCGAAAATAGCTGAAAAATGTATGGAAATCAAAAAAATTAAATTTGAAGATAACAATTTTTTTTTTGTTTCTTTCAACTTCTATGGTCTTCTAGGCACACATTTCTAAATTTCGTCAAAATCGTACCGGCTGATCTATGGGCAGCCATTAATGGGTAAATAGACTTATTGAGTTCATATGGCAACTTTGCTCTACATATAGACATGAGGGAAAAATGCTTTCCATAGCTTATGAAAAAGACTACAATACAATATTTTTTTATGAAATGCAAAACATATGTGAGTTATTTTCAACACTCTCTGATGCTGATGTGCGTGTGTGCGTGTGTGTAAGTGGTGTGAGCTCAGTGGCTGCATTGTGGTTGAGTTTTGGATTGCTCTCGAGCTGATTAAGACGTACACGTACTTGCAGTCCACGTCCATTAGCTGCATTCTGGTGCAGGCTGGTGAAAGGCGTCGCGTCGCGTCGCCTCACGCTGCATACGCAATGAGTGTGCGAAGTGTGTGTGTGTGTGTGTGTGTGTGCTTACATACACACATATGTGTGTTGGCTCAAGCTAGCGTGACCAAAGAGCTGGGATAACTGCTAACCCACAATAAGTAGTTAACGCAGACAAGGCTAAGACAAACAAAAAATATATATGTATATAAATATATACTTATAAATAAAAATCTCATAAATAAATTTGTTCAATTTCAGCGAACAAGAAAGCCAAGCTGCTCAATGGCAACAACAACAACAGCAGCAACAACAACGGCAGTGGTAACAATAACGGTAATGCAGCTGGTGCCAACACTGAGGCAGCAGCTGGCGGCAACAACAACGGCAACGGGGAGGGGCATTATCATCAGACATTATCATCGGGGGCAACTGCGAATGGCAGCAGCCTCTATGGTTATGCGGAGGGCAAGCAGCGCACTCACAACAGCAACAGCAACAACAACAGCAGCAACTACTATCAGCAACCACAGCAACAGCAACAACAATCGATGTACGCTGGCAGCATCTATGGCGTTGGCTCCTCCTCCGCCGAGGATCATTACGAGTTGCAGCAATCGCAATACGGTGGCAGCTATAATGGCGAAGGCGTTGGCATTGGCATTGGCATTGGCCCAACTGCTGGCAGTGTGCGCTCTGGAGGCCCCAATTTGGTCAACAAGCAGCTGGTGCTGCCATTTGTGCCGCCCAGTTTTCCCAATAAATCACAAGACGGCGTCACGCATCTCATCAAGCCGTCCGAGTATCTAAAGAGCATTAGCGATAAGCGTTCGTGTCCATCATCGGCCCGGTAAGTTGAGAAAGCCAACAGCAACAACAACATTATTTTGATGTTGCCGTTGCAGTCAACTGACAGCTGCTTTAATTTGGCTGCACATCTCGTGCAGCGGCAACATAAGTAATTACCACCAAAAGTGGCAGAAGTACAGTTGCCTTAATTAAGCCACAGACGAAGCTGGCAGTTGGCAGTTTGTGGGGGGCAATTAACTGGCAGGCGGCAGCCACTTCCTCAGCAGCTCAAGAGTGCATGAAATTTAATGCGTGCTGCATGCCACACACAAGTTGGAGCTTCAGCCCAAGCCTGAGCTTCGATTCGAGCTGGCCAACTTGAGGTTGAGCTGGAGCTTGGGAGCCAGTTGCAATCCAAAGATGATACTGCGCACACGACACGCCTGGCGCAGGTCTGCCCCGAATAGCACTCGCAAAACAATACATCACTATGTTATATATCAAATCCCATTTACAGCGAAAGTATTCGAGTTTGTGTTTCACACCTGAATTGATATTTGCAGCTCCACGGATACGGAGGATTACATGCAGATACAGATATCGCAGCAGCAACATCAACACTCGCATCAGCATCAACAACAGCATCAACAACAGCATCAGCATCATCATCATCAGCTGCAACATCAGCTGCAACATCAGCTGCAGCATCAGCATCAGCATCAACATCAGCCGCATCATGGCATGGGCGTGGGTGAGCAGCCGCCGTTGCCACCGCCGCCGCCACCACTGCCACACATGATGGCGCCACCGATGCCCATGATGATGTCGACGATGTCCGGCGACGCCACCAACAAGTCACAGAAGCCCAAGAAGCCACACGGCACAGCGCCGAGCAGCCAGGACACGGCCACTCGCAAGCAGCATCAGCCACTGTCCGCAATCTCGATTCAGGATCTGAACAGTGTCCAGGTAAGTGCCATTCAATCAATCAATCCGAGCTCTTCTCCTTGCATTTAAATATCAATGAGTTAAATTTCGATTATGATTATGATAATTACCATATTTCAAAATTTGATTGATTCAAACAAATTCGATTGTACATGTATAAACTAATCCAAAGTGTAAAAGATCTTTCAAATTAAGATGATTTCTAAACAGCTGGGGTCTGTTTTCGTCACTAGCGTGACGTTGTCTATTTTATTTTCCGGTAAATCAAATTTTGAAATGTGTTAATATTTGAATGCGTTGCATAAATCGATGATCGAGTGGATAATTGGGATTCAATTAAATTTATCTGATGTGATCTTGATCTTGATCTATGATTGTTTTTGCAGCTGCGTCGCACGGACACACAGAAGGTGCCGAAGCCGTACCAGATGCCGGCGCGCAGTCTGAGCATGCAGTGTCTGACCACGAGCACGGATACGTATCTGAAGACGGATCTGATAGCCGAGCTGAAGATCTCGAAGGACATACCCGGCATCAAGAAGATGAAGGTGGAGCAGCAGATGGCCAATCGCATGGACTCGGAGCATTATATGGAGATAACGAAACAGTTCACGGCCAACAATTACGTTGATCAGGTGAGTGACGTCACATTTGGGGATTTGGCTGTCGAGCGGCGATTGTCATGCGTATCAAAGATCTACTTGCAGATACCAGAAAAGGATCAGGCCGGCAATGCCATACCCGACTGGAAGCGCCAGATGATGGCCAAGAAGGCGGCCGAGCGGGCCAAGAAGGACTTTGAGGATCGGATGGCCCAGGAGGCGGAGTCGCGTCGTCTGTCGCAGATACCGCAATGGAAGCGCGATTTGTTGGCACGACGCGAAGAGACAGAGAATAAGCTGAAGTAAGTGATCTGGGGGCTGATAGCGGGGCGGGGCGGGGCGAGGGCGTGGGCTGTGGTGGGGGCGTGGCCGGGTGCGCTTGTGATGGTTGCCCAGCCAGACAGCTTAACAGCTCAGCTGGCGGACTCCTATCTCTGACCTGTGCGCCATTTTGCAGAGCGGCCATCTACACGCCCAAAGTGGAGGAGAACAACCGCATTGCGGACACCTGGCGCCTGAAGAATCGCGCCATGTCCATCGACAACATCAATCTGGCAACGTGCACCGCTGGCCTCAACGTCGAGCAGCACTACCAACAGCTGCAGCTGCTCCAGCAACAGACCCAACAGCAGCAGCAACAGCAACTGCAGGCCCAACATCCCCAGGGCAACAAGGAGAACCACAGCGAACCCAAGGTTGGCGAGCAATCAGAGCAACCGATGGCGCCCCTTCAGCAACAGCAGCCACAAGATGGTCTCGATCATGGGGAGGAGGAGCAGGATGACAGCGACAACATCATTCCCTGGCGTGCACAGCTCCGCAAGACCAACAGTCGCCTCAGCTTGATCTAAACGGATCCCTACATCCATCTCCGTCTCTGTCCGGGTTTAAGTCTCTTAAGTTTGTAGTGCATTTTTTTTTTGTTTCATTTTTTTTTTTTGTCAATTGCGAAACTATTTATCTTAATGACTTGTGCAATAATTTAAGAATATATTTGAAAAAGAATTTCATGCATTCGTGCGAGTGAAATACATTTAAATTATTAAGCTTAATTAATTTTAAAATGTAATTTGTTGAATGCTTCAGCTCCAGTGGAGTCTTCCACATCTAAGGCAAGCTTTAGACCCAAAATAAATCAAAAAGAAACAAGAAAATCGAAATTATGGAAAACATATCGAATCGAATGAATATATTCAATCAATAAACATTGTATGTACTATATGTAGTAATGAATATAGATTTATATATACTTATATACATAAATAATTTTTTTTTTGTATTTTGAACTAAATATTGTTATTCCTATTGTTAAACAATAACAATCAATCGAATGAATGGCATTGATATTCCGAATTATTTAAACATTACAATGAATTAAATTTTGGTGTTGTGCGTGTATCGATAATTCGATTATTAATATTATTATGCTTTAACGATTTTACTTAACTATCGAAATGAATTTCAATTTCCATTGATCATAATTAGTTGAATAAGTTTCCTTTTTTTTGCATTGTTATTTGTTTTTATACTTGGCTCAAAACTATTATTAAAATATCACTATAACTATAACGTATTAACCATCTAATTTCTGAACGGTTCTTTTTCAGATTGGGATTCTATTTTGTTCTATATTTATAAAATGTTAAATCTCGAAATTTTATATGTATATTTTCAGACGTTATATAGTCTTTATATATATAAATATAACTTTATATTTATGACTTTATTTGTCATAACTTTTTAAAATCCGAACCGGTATATGAGAATCCATTTCTACGATTATGGTTTAATTTATAAATTTATTCAGTTTTAAAAAAATATTTTTCTTCGAAAATAAATCTCGTTGTCGTCAAATCTTGACTAGAGAGTCGATACTTATTTTAACTTACCGTATCTGATGACTTTCGCCACTATAAATTGAATTTAAATCTGAAATAGAGCAAATGATCTACTCGAGATAAGATAGGGGATATTGAAATAGCAGTATTTGTTGGACTTTTTGCAGTAATTCTCAACGAAAGCTAATTAATCAGAACGTTCAACTTTTTGCGCTATCTTAACATATTTCGTGGTGCCGATAGAGTCAATTGTCAATTATTGATTGCGAACCACTTTGCGATCAGTTTAGAATTAAATTTGTTGTTACTCGTATTTGAAGTATCTGAATTTCACAGACTTTGAGAGATTAATTGTGGTATTATATTCGCATTGTTTTTGTGATAAACAAACGGTTTAAAAGTCGGCAAGTAAATATGTACATATAAGTATTCTATGCGATAGATATACATACATACCTATATATTTATACTTAATTTAATCAGAGCGAATAATAAAGACACTTGACGCGTGAACACTTGACTGCGATATGGCCCTAAATGGGGCAATTACTATAAAAATAGGAAGCCCTTGCTGGGAACCATCATTCAGTCAAGTATATTCTGATTGTCAAGCAATATGAAAGCTATAACTCTTTGCCTTTTGGTGGTCGTGTCGGCCAGCTGTCTGCTGAGCGCAAATGTAAGTTGAGAGCTTGTGATACCAAATTGTTGACTTGGTTCTGGTCTTGGTCTGTTCTGATTGTTAAAAGAACATTTAACTTTTCAGGCCAATGCAGCGGGTCCCAATGAGTTGTTCGAGAACTTGAGTTTGGAACTGGAACTGCTGGATTCGCAGCTGGACGATGAATACATGGACTTCGAGGATTATGGCTTCATTGGCACTTGCAGGGGCATCCTGAGGAAGCTGGTGAAGACTTTGCGCGGCGTCAACTGCATTATGAAGGAGGTCACCGATATCATGAAGGCCTGCACCGACTATGTGGATGCCATCGATCGCTGCGGTACCGCTGTGCCCAAGGATGTGGCTGCCGTTGTCAGCTCCTGCAAGGCCATCATCGCCATCTGCGACAGCATCATCAATCTGAACAGCAAACTGTGCGCCCCTACCACGGACGCCGACAATAACACCAATGCGACAACCTCCAAGAAGTGCTGCTGGAACTTGTTCAAGGCCACCATGAAGCTGACCAGGAAGATCAACAGGACCCTGAAGCAGATCGCCAAGCTGCCAACCGATACCAGCTCCTGCTTTGTGGATTGCACCAACGACGTGAAGCAGAGTTTCAACGACTTCTTGCCCAACATCAACACTTGTGTGGATCAAATGTAAAATTTACTTGTCACAATTATAACGAACATTGAGTAAAAAATCGAAAAAGCCTTAAACGATTATGTGATTTCAATTAATAAGAGTTAAGAAAAGTTGTTGCACTGATCTTACAATTAAAACAGGTGTCGAAAACCATACAAAAGTTTCTTAACATGAAATGTAGGTTATCCTTAACATGCTTAAGAGTTAAACACTAGCTCTTTATTCCAATTGCGATGGATCGGTGGATCCCATATATATATTATTATATATAATATACTGGCCCGATTTTAGCAAAAATCAAAATTACACTCTGTAAGATTCGTTGACATTTTTCAAACAAACATAGATTTATAATTTTGAAGTTGGCTTGCTTGAGGACAGTTTTTAGCTTGTTTTTCAGATAGAATTTTGTTGTGTGCATGCAAAATACACATGTATGTGATATTTAAATACAGGGATTAAAACCGAAACGAATATCGGTTTCAGTTACGGTTTCGGTTTATTTCGCATTTAGGTTTTCGGTTATCGGTTACGAAAAATCTTCGAATAAAGGTTTCGTAACGGTGAACCAGTTTTTGTATGTTTCGGTTCTGAAATACCGGTATGGTTTCGGTTCAGATAAAAATTTGTATTTTGCAAGAATATAATTATATTAATAATATAATATTATAATAATTAAAAAGGCATTACTTTCTTAATGTTTTATTTATTTCACATATAAATCAAAATCAAAAAGTTAAAGAAAAAATTAAATCAAAAACTAATAACAAATTACACTGTGCAAGTCGAAAAAAAAGACATGACCTTTTTCAACGGTTTCCTCCTATTTCGGGTCCTACGAATCGAACTGCATCATTAGTTTTTTGAGTTACAATGATGGTTTCATACAAAATTTTTTCGCGAAGTTTTTGACCAACTTTGCTATTTTTAGGGAAATAGGACATTCTTCTTCGGTATCTAACTTGTAAGGTGTTGGTTTTTTTTGCAAAATTTCTTCGACAAAGTTGCTTGAAATAATTTACGCTACAAGTTTTGGGAACATACTAAGCCTCTAAATGGTAGTTTTGGTATTGTTTTGGATCAATATGTCAAGAAAACCAAAGCTTGACCACTTGTTTTTTAAGAGTTTTTGTTCATGTTGTCCTGCCACCGAATTTTCCTATCTGATACATATACCAAAATCAAGATCCTGTTATTCCAAGTAGCGTTAGCCAAAAAATTATGGTGAAAAATGCTCGATTAAAAAATATACAGGTATCCAAAAAATACATTTTTGATTGATTTTCACAATATCTTAAAATCAACAATATTTGGCTTTACACATGTAGTTAATGAGCTTATCTAATATGTGTAATAAATGTGTTTTATGTAATAAAGTATTATTTTACCACTTTATCTATTTTTAATATTAAATATTAAAGATTATGGATACCGAAAGCGACAGGGCCAGATATTAGACTATTTTGAACTGTATGGCGACAATTCTTTTGGGTTTTAATCCCTGTTTAAATATTATAATAAAGATTTGCCCCATTGAAATTTATTTATGCAGTCGAACTTCCCTAACTCGAATTTTCTCTAACTCGAACAAAATCGAGTGGCAATAGCGTTTACTGAGCAAATTTCATACAATTCTGCTTCCGTAACTCGAACTTCCATAAGTCGAATTTTTACATAGCTCGAACAAAAATATTGGCCCGTACTTCTGCAAGTCAAATTTTTTGGGAAAATCCCAAAATTCAAAATAAAGTTTGCATTTTTTTTCTTTTTGGTTTTATGCTTTTGTTACCGGTTCGTTTGGATACGTAATATTGATGTACATTAACATTTGGTGATGCAATATGGTAGAATATTGCATCAACAATTGCATTGGCTTTTGAATTAGCTTCAGGAAAGACGTACTTTATGTCATTTTTTGTAAGCGCTTCAGCGCAATATTATTTAAATTATTAAATTAAATTATTAGATATTTCAACTTATTAGTTAAGGAATTCGAAAGTGGACCATTATTTTAGAAAATAGAAAATCATTATGATGTCATTTGAATCGGGAACTTCTTCTGGATACAGCAAAAGAACGAAAAATTCAATTTTTGAGAATATTGACAGCTCTTGAATAAACTGCAATCTGTTTTTAATTAAAATAACAAGAAAAGTTCACAATTTGAAATGTATTTATGAATGAATGAAATTGTAGTTTCTGTTAAAACACTTTAAAAAAATAATTCCCTAAGTCGAAGTCTCCCTAATTGAAACTTTTTCTTTGGATAATGCTGATTCGAGTTAGGAAAGTTCGACTGTATTTTTTTGAGCTATTCTTTTAGTATACAAGAATGGTTCAGCACATTCTATAAACTTACTTTCTTGAACGAAAATACTTACAAATTTTCCAGAAAGGTTTCTTCCCATATTTGGTCAGGTTTTTGACATTGTATTCTTAGTCAGCTGCTGTAGAACTCTTATTATAATTTAAGCTACCAATAACCAACATAGTATTTCAAGACCCCCCAAAAAAAAGTAAAAATAAGGCAGTGTACATTTTTTTCCGTTGCTCGTTGAATATATTTTTAATAAAAAAATGAGATATGATTTAGCGCTGCTTAGTTGCTGGTGAGCTGAGAGCAGGACTTGATGTTGGCCGGGAACTGAGTGTAATACGAGGTCAGTGTGTTTGTCGCATCGCACACACAGGTGATGGCATTGGGTCCGGTCTTGGGAATTTTCTTGGACAGTGCGATGGCCCTCTTCACTTGGCGATAAAGGCTGACGATCTGTCCGAAAGTCTTGAGAGTACAGCTATTGGTGATGGATGGCTTTGTGGTATCTTGAGTAGTGGCGCAAATGGTGGTCTTGAGGTTGATGATGTTACTGGCAGTTTGGATGATCTTCAGGTTGGCATTGATCAGATTGGTCACGTCCTTGTTGGCTTCAACGCCGCATTCAACGATGTCGTTGTTATATTGCAGAGCGCTGTCCTTGATGCCCACAACCCACTTGATCATGCAGTTGAATCCCTTGATACCGCGAAGGGCCGTCTTAATGATCCCCCAAAAGCCGAACAACTCTGGCTCCATGAACTCGCCATCGACATCGACATCGGCGAAATCACCTGCCTCGAATTGCAGGGTACCAGCGTTGGCCTTAAAAAAAAGAAGCAAAATAAATCAAATTACACTTCCCTGTGACATTTGTTCTTTTTAGTCCTTCTTTTTTTCGAGTTTCTACTTACACTGAGCACGCAAAATGCGGCAAGCAGAGCGAAAAGTGTTAACTTCATGTTGCGAATTCCAAGAGTTTTCTCTATAAACCGTCAAATGTCTTGGGCCTTTTTATAGCGTTTGCCATGAACTTCGCTATCGACAGTTCAAAAGTCCAATATACTTAGCTAAAGTAATCTATCATAATAGCATTCGGCTTCTATTTTTTTTAAGACTCTATCTGCTTGAATATGCCAATACCGGTGAGCTTAGTAATGGTTTTGGGGCCCACCTTGCTTTCACTTATCAGTTGATGAACTGATACCAGCCCAATTGTCTTAATTGCGACTTGGCCAACTTATCACCCTGACTGTTATATAAATACCAAACAAATACTATATAAAATTAACTCCAAACATACTATATACTCTTTTCAGTTGATTTCTATGATTAATTTGCCAAAATTGCCAAGGAGTATTTTGGTATTTACTACTCTACAAGTTTACTCTTTTTTATACTGAGTGAGTTTATACCACTTTATCTAATCTGTACTGTAGCACAATTTTAGGCTGGAAGAGAAATCAGATGTACTTGCATTAGCTTAAAGGTTAGGCAATTCTCTGGGGATTGACGACAAAGCCATCAATATATATATTACTCAGGCTTCTCCGACAAAAGCTTCAGTATTCGAATCTTCCCAATAAGCCTAGTGCTCACATAGATAAATAATACGATTTGACTTTTTTTCACAGGACTCGTTTGTAGCACATGTCTAAGAAAATTATATACAGGGATGCCACAGAAATCGCTTTCGCTTGAATTTCACCTCATTTTCATTTCGCTGTGCCACAGGTCAATTCGCAGAGTAATTTTACGCGAAATAAACAAGCGCTTAATCCGCTGGCGTCCGATGCTGCCACCTAGTCCGATTTAGATTTTCGAAGTCAGGGGCAGCGATGCCACATTTCTTAGTCAGAGTTCGAAGTAAGGTATTTTAAAAAAAATGTATGGAACAAGTTCAGTTTTCTTTAAGTTCAGCATTAAAAAAATAGTTCTTTTGAGGTAAATAAAGTTTTACCGCAAAAATCCTTTAACTTATTGTGCAATTTGTGAAAACATTTTTCACGAAGAGTTGCCAGACTAATGGCAAACAATTGCTAGAGTTGTCGAGTAATTTTTATTTTCTCCCGCCAATTACTTTTAAATTTTTTTCAGCTTAATAAAATCAATTATCATATAAATAAATTAAATGATATTAATAAAATAAGAAAAAAAAATTAAAAACTTATGGTTCTGAAATGACAAACTTAAAAAAGTTGCTAAACAAACTCTTGGGTAATTTAATCTGAGAAGGTGTCAACCCTTAGCAGCCTAGTTCGAAAAGGTTGGTGAAATTGCTAAAAAAACATTAAATCATTCGAAGTTCTGTGGCACCTCGAAAATTTCCGTGCGGAATTGCTTTTGATGGAATTCTATTTCACTTGCGATTTCTGTGGCATCCCTGATAAATAATTTTTTAATGCGCCAAAAAGTGAAATTAAAAAGAATTTAAGCATAATAGCTAGTTGTTGAAAATATTTTGGGCGCTCAAAATGTTCGATGTTTTGATGTCGGACCAAAAATCACTAAAAAGTTAAGAGATTGTTGGTCTTTCTGAGCTGCCCAAATTTAGGTACTGAATACAAGGGTTTAGAAAAAGCCTTAAATTGCTTTCAGACGAGCGTGTTCTCACCGACACTTTTTCACCGTCGGTGAATTTTGCCATTCACATAATTCGCATCGGTTGTCATACAAAAATACCATCGGTTTTTTTCTCACAGAACCTGGTCACACTCTGAAAAGTTTCATACAAAAGTGCCTCAATCTAGTAGGCATTTATTTGACCGACACAAAAAACCGATGGAATTAAGACGTGTTCTATTTCCATCGGTGAGCACCGGTGAAAAGCCGACGCTTTTTAAATTCTGACTGTTTACACGACACCGACAGTTTTTTGACAAAAAGTGTCGGTGAAAAAATCCTCGTCTGAAAGCACTTTTACAAAATAATTTCGAGTCAGTTTGCAACCTTTTTTTTGTATGGAGTTGACATCTTTCAAACTGAATTTCAACAACTGGATACTATGCTTTAGGAGGTAATTGCAATTTCCAGTAAAAAAACACAAATACAAAATTGAGTCGAAATACCAAAAAAATGTTTATTTCATTTATAATAGAGTGTCCGAAAATGTATTGATTAGCGAATTTGCTGATTATGGTACATAGTTTTCGTTTGCCAAATATTGTGTGAATTATTTTTATTTGTTTTTTGGCTGCTTCACATTGAAGACTAAAAAACGTTTAGGTTGAATATTGAGTTAGCAGCTGGGCAATAAAATGGAACTTGAGTTATTTAGTTGTTAAGCTTGTATATATTGACTCTGATCAATGAAACTGTTTTCAAATGATTTCTCTTGTTTTTTGCAAGTTCTGTGTGTGCGTGTGCGTGTGAGTGCGAATGTGAGTATGTGTGCGTGAGTGTGTGATTATCTGATTAGCCTGCTTTTAATACAGATTTATTTAAGCATATTTATTACAATTCACGATAACATTTATATTGATGTGTATTTGATTAAGCGTGTGTGTGGTTGTGTATTGGGTGTGCCAGTTACTTGCTGTTTGGCCAATTGATTTAGCCACGTTCTGCATAACAAATTCAATTGGTATCACCCACACACACACACTCACTAGAGTATGTGTGTGTGGGCTCATTCAAAGCTTGCCCATTTGCCATATCAGTTGTTGTTGTAATCTTTTTGTTAGGGTTTTAACATCGGTTTTTGGTTATTCGAAAATTAATTTACATTTTGTTTTGTTTTTATTGAATTTTAATTGTAATGCCATAATTTAAATTTTACATGCTACTTCAATTTCTCTTTTCGTTTATCTTAAGTAAAATTGAATCAAATTCCTCAGTGCTTGCAGTGCATATCGTACTTAATTTTGTTTTATTTTGTTGTCTGTTTATGTTTAAGCCTACGAGCTACCAAAAAATTGTAATTATATTTATATATAAGTATGTACGAAGGTAATAATTTACAATCTTGCCATATAGCATATAGCATATTTATCTTTATATTTCTATAGCGCTAAGTTGAAGTTTTTAGTTATACACAATTTACAGTTAAGCAGTTTAGAACTCTTCGATAGAAATACTTTCAGACTTGCATAAGTTTCAACGTTTTTTCTTTATATTTTGTTTTAAATGTAAACAAAAAAAGAGTCATAAATTCAGCTGTGTCTTGTTCGTTGCCGATCTGGAAAATGTTTAAGGAACAATTTTGAAATTCAGTCAAAAAAGGAATGAAGAAAATTATAATAAAATTATTTACACGCTAAAATTGAAATCATGCAATTGTTTTGTGTAAAATAAAATATTTATTTGTTTTTTTAAGCATAAATAAATTAATTACATTAAAATAAATTATTTTCTATTTGCATAAATTATTGATGTTTACTTGTTATAAATATTTAATTCATTAAAATAGTTATTATTTTACTTTCGGGATCTTTTGTTCTTCTGCTTATATATAGTATATTTTTCGCTTGTTTTTTGTTTTTGTTTTTGTTTTCACTGATGCATCCTTTACAATTTCTGTTGCCTTAGTTTCTAGGTTTTCATAAGACTTGCGTTGCATGTTGTTTTCCAGTTTGTTCAACAATTCTCTTATATGCATAGAAAAAAATATATATGTATATATGTAAATATTAACGTATGAATAGCTTCTATGTAGTGTATGTATATGCATACATATGTACGATATAGTATGTATGTATATATATACATATGCTTCTATGTACACACATATACATAACATAACTATGCACTTAAAGAACATTCAACAGTTTTGTATTCAATATTTCAGTATCTGTATCTGTGTGTGAGTGTGTAGATATGAGTGTGTGAGTGAGTGTAGGGTGTTGTCAAGGCATTGAAAGTTGTCATAGTACAGGTAAATGTGTTATGCCATCATATTTGCATATTTGATATATCGTCATTGTTACAAATAACATGAAAATATATTGTAAGTTTGGCTTGGACCCGGTTGTTCTCCGAACAGGTGTATATAAAACCCCCATTTACAAACGTTCGTTCATTCATTTATTCGTTCGCTCGTTCTCTCTAAATATAGTTAGTACCCGCATTTTGCAACACTGTCTTAGTACTAACACTGTCTTAGATACAATAAATCAATAAATCTTACAATAAATCAATCATCAAACATTTCCGCTCATTGCACTTGCTCATTTCAAATAATCCTCAAACTACAATTTCAATTTCAATTCAGATTTAGCTTTCAGTTTTTAGTTTTAGTGTAAGTTGATAAATAGTTAAGCGATAGCAAAGCAGGAATAGTTCTTATTCATTAAAAATATTATTAAATATTATATGTGTATATGCATTTCACATTTTGCAGAGATAAACAAAAATTTTGTTTTTAATATTAGTTGTACTGTTTCTTTTTTTAGCAAACGCATTTTGTTCTTTGCTAAATTCACTAGATTGTCATTTGCTAAATAAGATTTGCAGCTTTTGCTTCCACTTCTTCCTACTGCTCATCAACTTCAACCGCTTCACAGAGGCGATCACGTTGATCCAACTTGTGGCAGTTGCTTTGGACACACGCCTGCGGGGCATTTAGCTATGTGCACCCAAAACGCAGCCACAAATCGTTCTCTCCCCGAAATCGCCCGATTCCCTCCCGTTCGTTCGTCTTATCATACAATCGTTTACATACGTGAAATCCAAAACATAATTTTGCTTCTGCTTAACCATCTATTTGGGAAACTGTCGAAAAACTCCAATGACCAAAGCTGGCCTACAAAGAGCTCGAGCCAAGAGCGCGGCCAGATAAAGTCAGTTGAGTTTTTGACGTCAGTGATCCTTAATTACATTAAGATTTTTGTTATTAATTCTTATTTATATATTTGAGTTGTGTCTGTGTGTTTCTATGTTCGGGATTACTTATTTAGATAATTATGCACACTAATCGTTAATTACGTTATGCCTTAAAATCAATAGTGAGATTTTCGTCTATGTCTAAAACCGAATGTTGAAAAATTTTGAAACGTAATTGACTTTAGCGCATTTTACAAATGAACTTAGCTTAAGGGGAACTATAGAGAATGATTATAAACGGATCTAATGAAAAAAAATGCATTTTTATGCTACACACATACATACACATACGTACAAACAAGCACATACAAGTAAACAACACATATAACATATGTATTTGTTGAATTAAGTATACAAGATTAATTAATTAAATACTTAATCAGCTATAAGATTAATCCTTTTGATCTTTTTGTTCTTGTTTTTGTTTTTGCTGATAAAATATTTATATTGTATGTACTTGTCAATGTGTAGCCTGCCTTCTTATCTATAACTGTATATATGTATATCATTAGCTTTATCATTTACTTTATTAATAAGTTTATCATTAACTTTATGTGTATATAGTAAATTGTATATTCCTGTGTTTGTTGTTGTTGCTGTTGTGGTAGTTGTTCTTGTTTTTGTTTTTGTTTCTGTGTTACATAAAGTCGCTTAGAGTTCCCAATAGTTTTTATATACATACAATATGTATGTATATATATATATATAATTCTTTATTAAAGTTTGTAGTTTTATTTATTTATTTCTTTCAGTTGTTTCTGTTGTTGTTGCTGTTGTTGTCTGCTTTGTTCGTATGGTAATTGGGGGGCTGGTAAAGCCCTGAGGGTTGGGCGGGTGAGGACGGGCGCTTAAGTCTCTGTGATAGTCTTTGGATTCAATTTGAAACACATCGAGAGTGAGTGAGATAGATTTGGGCATAGAGGGAGATAGCTGTTGGTGTTATGGTTATCCAGAGAACCGAAGATTTGGGAACACGGAACTGTTTCTGGGTTGTGCATAGCTTAGTTAAGAGTGTGCGCATGGGATTGTGTGTATTTGAGTGTATTTGAGTGTGCCTGTATGCATGTGTGTGTGTGTGTTTTTGTGTGACAATAAATATACTGTTTACTTAGTGCATATATGCATTATTCTCTCTTAATTGTTTGCTGCTGCTGCGCTGCGTTTCATCTGGCTTGTATTGCAATTTACAACAGATTTACATTTATTTCTTAATTTGCTTAATTGAAATTTGCAAAAAAAAAAACAACAAAATTGGTAATACGTATGTTTATGTGCTATTATATAATTTATATGTGTGTGAATAAATATACTTGTTGTTATTGTTATTATTTATCAATATCAATATCAATCATACGCCGCGTGGGCCAGTTTGCTTTCGCTCAAGTCCAATAAATTGATAAGTTTTCTTTATCTTTAATTTTTAATTTTAGTTTAAGATTTTAGTACAATTAAATTTAGATATCACAATATAATCATCTTTTAATTTTGTTTGCCAAAGAATTCAAAACAATATTTCACACACACACATACTTCCTACTACCATGTGTGTGTGTATAGGTGTGTGTGAGTGAAAAAAATTGCATTTACTTTCATCTGTTTGTTCTTGTTGCTTAGATTTGTTATTGTTTCTGTTTCTTGCTTTTGCTTTTGAGTTGAGTAAATAAATTGTCACTTAGTTGCTAACAACCAACGCCTAAATGTTGCGAGTTCGTTGCTTAAGAATAAAATTAATTTAAGTTTTAACTATGCATTTTAATTATTACTATTTATGTTTATAATGCAACTCTGCATTTGCTCTTTAAATTCCTATTACTGACACTAACAAATACAAAACAAAAAGTAAATCTAGCTGGACTTAATAAAATTTGAATAAAAAAATAAATAAATATTCAAAAGCTAAATGGGATGCGCCTTAAAGTAGGCAAAGCTTTTTTTACATTTTTTTTTTTTTTTGCTTTGTTTAATTACATTTAAATTCTGGTTTGCACCTCCAAATGCATGAAACGCTCTTGACCTTTGGTTAGCAGCATTTGTTGCACATTTGTCGATTGCATTGGAATGTTGATAATCGCATTGGGTTTTGTTTTTCAGTTTTTCAGTTTTTCAGTTTTTCAGTTCGAGATTTCCATTTGGTTTGGCGAGAGAAAAGAAGGAAATTCGGTGATTAGTTAACATAACCACATGGACTCTTGTCTCGAGCTTAGATGATTTCAATTCGGGCGCTGGTTTCACTACGAGTACTTTGATGGATGTGCACAGCAAGCGAGTTTTCTACTTTGGATAAATTCTCTTCTTTTTGTGATTTTGTATTTTTGAATATCTTTTTTTTTCTTTTGGGGCTTTACATGGAGGTGGCCGAATGCGATGGAGAATTCGAGTTTGAATTGGAATTTGTGGTAATGTCATTGGCCCAGCCGACGTTCTCTAGTTGTTGTTGTTGATGTTGTTGTTGAAGCAGCTTACTTTCCAAATATGTGGCAATCTCATTAGCATTCTTGTTGAACGCCACCATCATGGCCGTATTACCGCCTGCATCGCGAGCCTGCAAATTAGCGCCAGCTGCCACCAGCATCACGCAAATGTCACGGCGATTTTGTTCCGCGGCAATATGCAGTGCCGTCTGACCGCTAAAGCGAGAGAGGGAGAAAGAGACAACCAGAGAAAAAGAGAGAGTGAGCGAGAGATTATATAACAGAGAATTTCATAGCGACAATGCAACGATGGATCCCGATTTTCTGAGTTTCCCGAATTCGTTCATGTAGTAAGGTTTTAAAAATATTGAAATGGTTTTATTCGCAACAAAATATGTTGGTACTTTATGACTTTTTAAAATCAGGACATAATTTGAGGTTTCGACCATACGAGGTGTGTTCAAAGAGAAAGGTGAATTTTGAATTGTACACAGCCCGCCAAAATTTAAAATTCACCTTTTCTTTTGAACACACCTTGAACATTCGTAAAATAACAGATATTATCGTAGGTTCAAATCATACCTGTTCAATTTCGATTAGAATTACTTATCAATTAGATTTTTTTTTGGAAATAATCGTAGTGACCATAATCTCTGGTGCAAAACTATAGCCGCACCTACTTTTTTCAGTGTACGCATAGAAAGAGTGGAGCTAGAAAAAAGATTTTTTAATGTTTTTTTGAATGCCCGTACGTATACAACGGTTCGGCGAGTCACTTATTGGCTACATTCAGCCACTTACTGATTAGCGGTCTTTAATGATTTGCTTGCAGCACTCACTAATAGGCGCTGGTCATGTTCATTTATCTTCGGCCTACATCCTTCGGGTTTCTCTGTACCATATTCATTCAGATTTTAAAGAAAATTTCCCACAACTTTGTCGGAGAGATCAATATTTCTGTCAAATACTCAAAAGGAGCATTTCTCACTTTTGGGCGCCAGGATTTGACCTATCCCGATATCAGAAAGCACTGGTCCACTTGGAATATTTATAAATTTGTTAAAAATAATTACTCAACCAAGTTTGCACAAAAAGAATCGCCACTATCCAAGCAAAGAATAAGAAATCAGCTTGTGCGGCTATAATTCTGCACAAACGAAAACGCATCATAACGGTAAATTTTAGCATGAAGAGTGTTGATGTTTGTCATCTATTTTCTCTCATTTTTAAAGCTCTTTCAAATGGTAGTAAAATCTAGCTCCACTCTTTCTATGCGTACACTGAAAAAAGTAGGTTCGGCTATAGTTTTGCACCAGAGTTTATAATTCACTGTTGAACATTTTTGGATTATATAATAATTATGATTACAAAAAATAATAATTATAAGAACTAATCTAAAATTGTTACAATTATTCAAAGATAATCAGAAATAATCAAAAATAATCTTTCTGAATATTTCGGATTATTTCTGATTTTTTCTGATTATTTTGAAAATTTAAAATAATTTGATTTTTACTAAATAGTCATAAGTAATCAGAAATAATCCGAAATAATCAGAAAGATTATTTTTGATTATTTTTGAATTTTTCTGATTATTTTTGAATAATTGTTATCATTTAAGACTATTTTTGATTTTTTGTAATCGTAATCATTAAATAAGTGGGCAAAACCGAAAATAATCGTATTTTAATCATTAGTTCGACTTTTAAACAAAAATAATCTTATTACTAATGATTACGATTACTAATTATTATTTAACAGGTATGGCTCAAATCTTATAATCAAATAATCTTTTTCAAATATGAAATTAGTGAGAAAAAAATATGTATGGATATTGAAAATTAGCTCGATCGATTTTTTGACGTTAAATGGACAAATCGATTTTTGTATTGATGATTTTAACCCGTCGATTTAAAGCTATATTTATATATATATATATATTTTTGAACTAGCATCTTCATTTACGCCTTTTATAGTGATATTTACCGCTCCTTGTCCGCCGCATTGATGACGCGTCGCGTGGCACATGAAATGATGTATTTGACAATGTCCTTATGGTTGTATTTGCAGGCAAAGTGCAGCGCAGTTTGCCCGTTCTTGTTCACTGATTGTAATGAGTATCCTTGTTCATGTAGTGCACGTAACTGCAACACAGAGAGACAGAGAGAGAGAATAGGGGAAGAGAAAAAAATAATGTTTAAGTCAATGAGTAACACAGACAGAGAGAGAGATTAAACTAATTCTTATAACAACTGCAGAACGCGTAGGATCAAAACAAGTAAGTAAGAAGTAAAGAAAGTTAAAGCTACCATATTCAGATCGCCGCTCTGGGCCGCTAGTAGTACGGCATCGGAAGTTTGCTCCAGTATAGGGCTGTTGCGTGTATACGTAATTATGCACATATATTTATGTATATTTGTATATGTGTGGTGGAGTTGTGTGTGTGTCGTATGTGTGTGCGTGTGTTGAGTGTGTGGTGTGCATAGAAAAGTAGAGAAATAAAAAGATAAAGTCAAGCATCAGTTTTGATTCGACAAGTTTCACATGATTTATAATATGATACGAATACGATATCTATTAAGACACAGTGTGAGTGAGAAAGTAAAGTAAGAGATAGATACATAGAGATGCAATAAATAATTGTTAAGATTGTTTTAAAAACGCCATAATACAGAGTACCTGAATCCACACCCAAAAACATCTTCGTTAAAACTGAATAAACGATCTTTGTTGCTGCATGCATCAAACAACAAAATAAATGTTAATTTAAAACAAAGCCCCAAGTGAGAGAATAAGAAAGAAATACAGTGAAAGTGCGAGAAAGAGATAGACTGAGAGTAAGTGTGAGAGTCAGATAGTGTGATGTTAGCAAATGGGCATGACAAAGTCCCAATCGTTAGAGAAGGACAACCAATTTATTTTTGAAAACCAAATGAGTTTGGCGAACGCTTTCAGTTCGTGATATATTTAAACATATTTCGATACATCACTGATTGATGCATATATCGACAGTCATTGATTTTTAATTTCGATAAATCGGTTTTCACCCATCTTATTGTGTTAAATTCCAATCTTCAATACTTCATCCCAGGGATTAAAACCAAAACGAATATCGGTTTGAGTTACGGTTTCGGTTATGTTCGCATTTAAGTTTTCGGTTATCTGTTACGCCAAATCTTTGAATAAAGATTTCGGAACGCTGAACCGGTTTTTGTATGTTTTGGTTTTTAAATTACGGGTTTGGATTCGGTTCACAAAAAAAATTTTGTTAAAGTATTATTATATTAATAATATAATTATAATAATAAAATTGTAAAAAATAATAAAGAAAATCAAAAATAAAATACAAAACGAATAATAAAATATCAATGATCGCAAACAAGACTTATGAGTCGGAAAAATCGAAACCGCTCAAAATTTTTCGTTTAAAGTTATTTTTAACTTGTTTTTTAAAAATTTATAATAAAAATGTTAAAAAAATCATGCTTTTAAATTTGTATTAAAAAGTTACACCATAACTCTTTTTTGCTATTTTAAAAATAACAATCAAAAATAAAACTTTTTTTCAATTTTTATATATTATTTTTGAAAAAGCGAAGTTAACCCTTATAATTGAAGCGGCTACTAAACGGTTATTTGCGGTTTACAGAGTTTCGGTCAAATGAAAGTTTTTTTTCTTCGGTTACGGTTTCAGTACCGGTTTTAATTTTCAATCGGTTTTTACCGGTTAAAGGTTTCGGTTAGGGTTTTAATCCCTGCTTCATCCTTATTTAAGTGCAATATTTTATCGGTAAAATTAAAAATACTGAATGGAATATAACAAACCGATGTCTCTCTCGAATTTTTTAAAAAGCATGGATTTTTCATTTTAGCAAATTTACATCACTGCTTTCAATAAAAATAAAGAGAGAGCGAATGTTTTCGGACTGTTTTAAATCCGCCTCGCTCATTTGGCCTTAATTTAGTCATCATTTCAGACTGAAAAGATATTGCAAATAATTTAAATTTTGTATTTTATCTTTTTTTTTTTTTGGGATGTTTATGAGAAATATGAAGCTGTGATTGTTGTGGATTAAGTTGACGTTTTGCGGTTTTACCTCTTCCACTTCATCACTTTAATGGGCTTGGAGCCAATTTGCAAGTCCTCATCTTTGTATGAAATACGCGTGAGTGTAAGATTTTGTCGTGTGTGTGTGTGTGTAAATATTAAATTAAAAAAGAGATTTACAAGTTGTTAGTACGCCATTTGCAATAAATATATATTTACAATATGCAGTACTGCAACGTAAACGAATATATGTATAAATAAAATGCAAAACGATAAGCGATAAATGGGTGTTAATCGATTAATCGGATAAACTAACTGAGACAACCTACCCGTCGCATTCGATTGCGATTTAACTCTATTGTGGTTTGTGTGTTCTTGTTGTTATTTTTTTCTGTTTTTGTTTTTGTTTTTTTTATAATTTTTTGGTTAGAGTTTTGGTTGATTGTCCGGTTAGTTGGTTGATTTTGATTGATTGATTGATTGATTGGTTGACTGACTGATTGGTCAATTGCTAGGTCATTTGGTTAATTGGTTACTTGGTTGGTTGGTGGTTGGGTTTTGGACGAGAACGGAATACGGTTTAGTCCTTGTCACTGTTAACGTAAGCGGCGATTATAAACCATATACAAAATACTCATATTTATTAAGGCGTTACTTACATGAGGGCGTGGCAAGGACTAAGCTGTATTCGCTCCCATCAAATCGTGAGCACTTGTGTGTGTGTGTGTGTGTTTGTTTGTGTATGTGTGCAGGTGTGTTTATGTGTTAGTGCCCTAAACATGCAAAAATATAACGCAAAAACAAACACGGTAGACATCGAGAAGAGTTAAGGCCAGAGACAAGGAGAATCGTGGAAAAAGGGAAGTGTGGAACATTGGGTTAAGGAGAGGGGGTGGGTGTGGTATACTCGATTTGTGGCGCCTTAACACACACACACACTCAGACAAAGTTCGCTCAAAGCTCGTAGCGCTTCTTGCGATAATGCAGGTGACAAAACATGCGCCTATCTATATAGGGCAGCTGCTCGGCCACCTGCTGCTGGTAGAGTTGCAGCCGCTGCGGCAATGCCAGCGGCAACTCTGCGTCTCGTCGCGCCGATCGGCGCCAACAGTCAGTTAACAGAAGCCTACCCGTACTGCCATTTCCGCGTCCCTGCGCCTGATCCATCTGCCGCCGCTCGTTCTGCGCCTGGCGCTGAGAGAATGCCGCGAATGATCGCTCCTGGTCCGGTGTCTGCGGCATCGTGGCTGCCTCGTGGTCCAAAATGTACAGCTCGTCGATGGCAATGTCGCAGATGTAGTGCAAGTGCTCTTGGGCCCGATCAATGCGGAAATAATGCTCAGCGGTGCATGCTGCAAACATATTTTTGATTGATTGTTCGGATTAGAAATTGAGGAAAAAAAAGTTAATTACGGCACACCGATGACTTTGTACGAGTAAAAAGGAAAAAAATTATTCTAAAATACAAAAAAAAAAATCCATTTTCAAGAAACACAATATGCGAATAAAATGGCAACCATTCAGCATTAAAATAGTCGAAAAATCCTAACACATTTGATTTCACTAAACAAATTCTTATTATTTATGTGGAGATGAAATTGAAAAATCGAAATTGAATCGATTTCGAGATTGTCGAACTTTTGGCACCGTTTGGGATTGATTTTATCCCGAAATTCTTTATCTGTGTACCTTGCAGATTTTATTATTCATTTTTGAACGGATCGTTTCCTTGGAAACTATATGATATAGTCATCTGACTAAAACCAAATTTGTTTAGGTTTTATAAGACAAAACGAAATGCACAATCTGTTTGGTTGAATTATTTTAAGAGCAACAAACTTGTCTATACTAAAGTTAAATCGTAAGATCATTTCTATGGCATTTTATTCAAATTTGGTCAAATTGTATACGAGTAAGACAACGTTAAATACACTCTCTGTTAGACTGGTAGTCTCAAGATACAAATACAGTCGAGCTTCCCTAACTCGAATCACCATTATCAAAAGATAAAGTTCGACTAAGGGAGACTTCGAGTTAGGGAATTATTTTCTTAAAGTCTTTTAACAGAAACTACAATTTCATTCAATCATAAATACATTTCAAATTTCGAATTTTTCTTGTTATTTTCAACAAAAACAGATTCCAGTTTATTCAAGACTTGTCAATATTCTCAATTATTGGGTTTTTCGTTCTCCTGCTGTATCCAGAAGAAGTTCCCGATTAAAATGACATCATAATATAATTTCTATTTTTTAAAATAATGAAAACTATATTCGCTGAGATACAATATTTTTCAGCCACTTCAATTTTTTTGGTCCATTTTCAAATTCTTTAACTAATAAGTTCGAAAATTTAAAAATTATAAGATTCTTGCGCTGATACGCTATGCATATTAATGCATCATATGTTAATGTACATCAATATTACGTATCCAAACGAGCCGGTAACAAAAGCATAAAACAGAAACGAAAAAAATTCAAACTTTATTGGGGATTTTCCCGAAAAATTCGACTTACAGAAATACGGGCCAATATTTTTGTTCGAATTAGGGAAGTTCGAGTTTCGGAAGCAGAATTGTATGAAATTTGCGCAGTAAACGCTATTGCCACTAGATTTTGTTCGAGTTAGAGAAAATTCGAGAAAGGGAAGTTCGACTGTATTTTAAAAGCCACAAAGTTTTTAATTTTTCTATTTAACGTCGACTAACAATAGTCGACAAAAATAAAACAACTTATAAGAATTTAAATATAATTAAAAAAAAACTGTTATATTTATATTTCAAAACTATATATTACAAATAAAATACCATATTATTAATTCGGTGTGAGTCGGACGGACATGACTATCAGGGTTCTACAAATGTTGCTACACTCTCTCATTACTAGCGTAGCATTTTCAAACCCTGTTGACTATATCAAATCAAGAATATTTATTTATCACTGCCAAGTCTGTTTTAGTGCCTTACACATTTGGTGACAAAATTATAATACTCTATGCAAGACTATAAAATATTAATAGACACGCTTTTGAACAACTTACAATCAATGAAACACCAATCCTGAGAGACCTTTGGATAGGATATGGACTCCTCGAACTTGGTATTCAACAAATTGCGCACATGCTCCAAGTCGCATTGAGACTCGATCTCAATTTGACCCAACTTATTGGCCAATTTACGTAGCATCTCCTTGTCATAGTGATACTGCTCGTACTGCTGCATAGTTACTCTCAATATTGCCAGCTGCAGCTTCTCCAGTGGATTCACCCTGTGCGCAACGAGAAAGCGAAACATTTAAAGTTAAGTATGGGTAAATGCAGTTTCGGGAAGAAAGTTTTGTACGAAAGAATCACAGGCTAAAAAAGGGAGAAATTGACCCGATTTCCATAGTCTTGACTTTCTTTCGTTCTTTTTAAAATACACAATTGTTTATTTCAATTATTAAATAAAAGTTATCTGTTGATTTTTATCAACAAAATTAATTGAAAACTCTTATTTTTCAATCTAAATAAAAAAATTATAAAAAGAATAATAATTAAACTTAAATTTTAATTTTATAACTATAATTTAACTCTTATTTTCAATTTTTATGTAAGCAATTGAAAAATTTATATACAAAGTCATAGCTAACTTTTATTTTTAATTTTTATAATAAAAATTGAAAAATAACTTTTATTCTATAATTTTTAAATAAAAATTGAAAATAAGTCTATCCAGTTTCTCATAACTCTTGTTTGCGGTCCCTGATTTCTATACATATAGAGCTCCCATAACATAACACAAATTTAAAGAACATACCTTCCTGATCTGCGTAGCTGAATTTAGATTTTAAATCCCTTACTAATCTGCCCATTTTCAAGTACCAGACTGAAACTGTCACCTCATTAGCAACTTTCTTCGGTAATGCTCAAAATATTCCAGTATTTAAAATTTATACATAGTAGTGAGAGTGAGAATTTTCTTTACGTTTCTAAGAATTTCTCTAGTTAATTTTAGGCTTTACAAATAGGGAAGAACTGGTTCTAATGCAATCTTCTTCAGCAGAGCTAAAGTTCTTTCGCGCTCTATTTGAATCTTAATTCAATAAACATTTTATTTTGAGAGTTACCTTAGTTAATCACAGCAAAGATGTACAAGGACAAAAGATAGTTCTTGTAACCTTTTTACAATTCAGGAAACCTTTAAGTGTTAAATATTTATTTCAATTATTGTCAGCAGTTTTAAGAATTCTCCCTGTAAACCTTAGACCTAGGACTAAATATTTCGACTGTTCTTAACCCCCAGATTAATATTGCAAGTTTTTTAAGCACAATATTCTTATCATCTTAAGAAGCTCTGAAGCACCGTAGTATCGAGATCATTGAGAAATTGAGACAAGTTGAGATAGGTCGCTGGTGGTGCAGTGGGAGTGGAGTTAGTGGGGCATACTCACTGGACATCCCCACGGCCGTGCTTCCGCTTGGACAGCATCAGGGCCTGATTGAGCAGCTCGATCTCAATGATGGAGGGCTTGACGCGACAGGCCTCGCCATCGACCTGCATGGGAATGGTGCGTCTGGTGATGATCTTCGCCTTGCGGCACTGGCAGATGCAGGTGCCGTGCATGCCCGCCTGCAGCATGGGCAGCTGGTAGGTGGTGAGGCCAACCACCTCCATGAGGCCATCGTCGATGGCTGGCTTTGACTGGCCAAATGAGTCGTTCCAGGGATGGGTACCGCCGCCGTAGCTGCAAGTGCAACAGGAGTTGAATTCTCAATCTCAATTCAAGCTCTTCTGAATGATAACTCACCTGGGTATGTTGAGAAATAGGACGGCATGACAGCCAGCGTCGCGTAACTTGTTGGTATAGTCTTGGCCATCGCACTCGAGCGTCACCCACTGTGTGAGATTGCGATATTGACGCAGGATCAGATCCTTGCCGCCCATCTGGCCGTAGTACATCTTGTTGCGCAGACGCGAATTGAAGCGCTCCGGATGCGCTTCACGTGCCTCGTGGAACTCGAGGGCGATATGCGCATCGACGCCAAAGCTGAAATAATTGTTAATCACATTCAAGGGGACACTCGGCTTGCTGCGATCCACATGATCATCGGACACATCATCGTTGGGTGTAACCTGCACCCGCCAACGATCCATCATCACGCTCTGTGACATGCCAACCTCGCGTAGAATCTTCCCAATGGGTTCATCCGTGTAGCCCTACAAAGAAACAAGATTGAAAAGTTAATGAATGCACTCAATACACAAATTTCTAATATTATCGAAACAATATAGTATACAAGGGAAGCACAAAATTAAATTTAAAGAAGAATTAATTTTGGACTAATCGCAGTGCATAAAATAGAATTCATATATGAGTCATGATTGGTCAGTTTGTATAGGATGTATGGGATATTAAATACACATTCTGTGAGGTAGGTTCAGATATCTTAAAAAACAACAATAATAAAATCATATCTGAGTTTTCGGTAAAGTCATAATTTCCATATCGTTGCGGAAACATCAGCGATCAAATGAAAAATTCACTAAGAGTTCAATTTAAATTGCCTGTTTCACATTTCATTGTCAAAAGTTAAAAAAAAGCACAAATAAATAAGTAAATAGATATATTGTACTTACGCCGCCCCAGCCCAGAGATCGGGCGAGATCATTTCCAGTGCCCAAGGGGAGCACTCCCACAGCTGGCGCCGGCACCAGCGGCGGATTCAACTGATCCAGCACAGAGAGCACCCAGCCCACGGTGCCATCGCCGCCACATGCCAGCACCCGGAGATTGGGCGCCTTGCGGTACATGTCCAGTCTGTCAGAGATGGAACAGGAGAAGAAGTAAAGAGTTTCTTTAAAAAAAATAGCTATAGGCGTATATTGGTATCATTTAAAATGTAGGGAGACAGATGCTTCTGTTACCTTATAAATATGAAATTTGTATACCAAATTTGGTAGCAAGTATTACATAATCGACAATAGCATTTTACGCTTGATATAAATAAAAGTATTTTTACTATCGCAATCATCTTACGAACTACATATGGGCATTTCCAGAAAAGGGTCCACCTCGCCCAAAAACGTTAAAATGATCAAAAACTCACATCTTGTGAAATTTTCTTCCAAAACTGTATTCAAGTTATTAACTTAAGCAATATACGCTAGAAGAAATTCAATAGGATGAACATTAGGGTGGGTCAATTTTTTTCGACCCAATGCGGGTATCAAAATTGTAATCTACGGTGAATTCTAAGAAGATTTGCCAAAGAAACCATAGGTCTAAAATCATTTTCGAGCTTCCGATCCGATTTTTAGCGAGAAACTTTTTGTATCTTTTTGTCACTTTAAATACGCATAGATACCTAAGCGAGAGTGCATAAAAAATAATTTGTTTCACTTAATATTTTTTCAAGAAAATTATAAATTTTTAAAAATGTAACAATAAAATAAAAAAATTAAATTTTTTTTCTTAAATTATTTTTTTAAATTTAAAAAAAAAATTTTAAATATAAAATTACAAAAATTGGCATTAATTTGCATTTGACCGTTAATTTACGCCCTTTCTAGTGCCACGCCCACTCCAATTTTTTTTCCAAAAATTCTTTGAAGTATTGAAAATATATAGTTCAAGTTTCAACTCGATATCTCTCCTAGTTCAAAAATAACAGATTTTTGCCACCAACATTGGCAAAACAAACCGAAAATGGGTACAAAATACGTACAAAATATATATAAAATGGTACCAAATTTATATGTATTTTGTACCCATTTTCGGTTTGTTTCGCCAATGTTGGTGGCAAAAATCTGGATTTTTGCACGAGAAAACTTGAAACGAATATATATTTCAATACTTCAAAGAATTTTGGAAAAAAATTGGAGTGTACTGAAAGGGCGTAAATAACGGTCAAATGCAATTTTGTAATTTTTATATTTAAAATTTTTTTTTAAATTTAAAAAATAATTCTAAAAATAAAATTTAATTTTTTTATTTTATTGTTACATTTTTAAAAATTTATAATTTTCTTGAAAAAATATCAAAGTGAAACAAATTATTTTTTATGCACTCGCTTAATCTATGCGTATTTAAAGTGACAAAAAATACATAAAGTTTCTCGCTAAAAATCGGAAGCTCGAAAAGCTCTTGGGCAAGTCTTCTTAGAATTCGTCGTAGATTACGATTTTGACAACCGCTTGGTGCATTTTTTTGGTCCATACAAATTGACACACTCTAATGAACATATACATAGATTCTACATTGGAATAAATTCACTTTTTCTATATTTTTGCCCAGTTTCTTAAAAAAATGGACTTCCAAAATGAACTGTTTGTATTCTATCGAATCGATTACACTAAGTGAGATAGTAAGGTTGTTACATAAACCATTTTAATACATAGAAATATATTGGAAGTCTAATTTAAATCAAGTTTTACAAGCTGTTTTCGATATATCGAATAAAACTCGATGAACATATTCTTGGAACAAACTAGGTGGAAATATTGTCACGTTTGCGATGTCGCGTTACAAATTGCTAATAAAACTTGTAAAACAAAAAAAGTGGTAGTACCATATCAAAATTATTTCTAAAATGGAAAACTACATTATTTTATTACGGTTTCGCTGATTTTCGCATTTGACAAGATGAAGTCAAACATGACTTTTTTTTATCGTCGCGTTCGCTATGCATTGTTTTTTATAAATAATTCGAAAACCACAAGTCTTGAAAGCTTGTCTTTTATAATAAATATAGTGTCGATAAAATGCATTGAGCACGTGAGAAAACTTTTTAAAAGTGTCAACTTTTGCCATTTTACTTTTTCATTTAAAGACGTACAAATGTCGCGTTCTTGATCCTGGAAATGGAAATACCCATATGTATGTGTTTTCTTTTTTTTAAGTTTTGGATAAGTTAATTGCAAATGCGAGCTAGTTCAACTTGTGCAATGAACTAATATATTTTAAGGCTGCCGAACCGGCAGCAACATTTAAAAGTATTATTACTGATGCAAATATAGTTGAATTTCCATAACTCTAACGTCTGTAACTCGAATTCTCTATAAATCCAACTAAATTGAGTGGCATTGGCGTATACTAAACTTAACAAGTCGAAGTCTTCATAACTCGAACTTTTTTCTTGGACAATGGTGATTCAAGTTAGGGAATTTCGACTGTATGTCTTAAGTACTATTTTTATGATACGTAAAATAGACGGTCTATTGAATATTGAAAAAATTTTCCCGAAAAGTATTTTGAAATGCTTTCTGTACAATTTCGTATTGACGCCAATGTTGTTTTTGCGATTAGAACAACACTGAAAAATGACAGCAGATGATAATTAACTATAATAACTCGTCTACTTTCGTATTCAGCTTGAAGTGCACTTTGTGCAACTGGCTGTATACATACCCCATTTTAGGACCTCCTTGTGTCAGATCGAACACCTGACGGGGATTGAGCAAGTGCTGAAACTTTCCCAACAGCTTGACGCCCTGATTTCCGCCGGATTTTGGATTAATAAAGACAATGACCGGTATTACCTCCGGCGAAGGAATGGGCTTCACAATGAACGCGCGCGGTTCCTTTTTCTCCTCTTTGGCCTTCAGGCGTTTCTGGGCCTGCTTTTTGCTTTTTCCGCCAGCGGCGCCACCGCCGAGGGCACCAGCGCCACCACCACCAGCAGCACCGCCCGCAGCGCTATTCTTGTTGCTCACACGTATGGAGGATTTGAAGTTACCTTTGTTGGGCAGCTTCACAATCCATGATGGGGGCACAATGATTGGCGCATAGTTTCCTGCAAGCGAGACAAATGCAGAGCACAGAGTCAGTGAGTGTGAAATATAGAGATAGAAAGCAGCTTTTGAATCTGGTGATCAACTCGTTGAGTCTGTATAGCTAATTGAGAGGAAAATGCGTTATTTGATTTAGCCACCTTTAAGAGTATTGTACATATAAAGCCAACAACAATAAAAATACCACAGCAAGGACAAGGACCAAGACAAGTTAATATCATAACATAGTAAATATGCCAAAAGTCACTAACGCGACAGGCGGTGGCAAACAAAAGAAATTGAGATGATACCGCATGCTACCACGCACAAAGTTCACATACCAACGTCGGCATAAGAACCGGAGCCAAAGCGCAATTATGAATTTCACTAGAGGGGCAGAACAGACAACAGGATAGCAGACAGACAAAGGGTGAGAGATAGGAGGTTAGGAGGAGAAGAGAGTGAGACTATACCGGATAAACAAAAGGCATAAAACAAGCTGGCAAAATTTAGCCACGCATTTCAGTAGAGTACTCGTACCTAGAGTGTTGACACTTTAGCTATTTGTTAGCTAGAAATTGCTTTTTGGAAGTGCTTAAAAGTTCTGCTATTAAATAGCTAAAATTACA
>JBAMBJ010002663.1:0-27066 GCA_037043495.1 Drosophila recens | reverse complement strand
CTTCCTCACACACACATACACACACACACGCACACGTACGACGAGCCTCCTGCAGGAGACAAAAGCTACACGAAAATTTGCATGCGAAAAGCGGCAAAGCGGAAAATTACCGGGAATGGAAATTTTTGAAAGCAGCAAATGGAATTTGTCAATCGGGATATTTTTGCCTTCATATATAATTTAAAACTGCTTTAAAAAATAAAAATATTCTCATATTTATTATCAAAAATAATTATTATCATATATCAAAAGTATATTTTTATATTTATTTTTCACAAATATCAAAATTATATTTATACAATTTATGAAGTGTATTATTTTTTTAAATGAATACAAAAGCCGGAATCGGTAAGTTTTGAATCTGCAAATAGAGTTCTCTAGAACTTCAACACCAGAAAATATTGTCTGATTTTTTAAATAAGATAAAATAAAAAAAATTCCCACAATTTACAATTAAAATTTAAAAGTAAAAGTTGTAAAACAAAATTATTACTAAAATGTCAACAAAAAAATATATTGATGTAAACATAATCGGTAAATTTTGAATCAGCAAATACAATTCTCTAGACTTTCTAAACCCATAATACATTATCTAATTTTTTACATTATATAAAATAAAAAAATTCCAGCAATTTTCAATTGAAATTTAAAAGTAAAACAAAATTATCACTAAAATGTCAACAAAAAAACAATTAAAAATATTTAAAATTTAAAAAAGTAATATATATTAATGTAAATAGATTTTATTTAAAAACCTTAACTTAAAACCTAAAGAATTTTTACGAATGTGTTGACAAAAAAAATAATGTTAAGCATTTTTATATTTTTTTAGTTTACGCTTTAAATAATTTTAAGCATTTATCGACATATTTTTAAATTTTAAAATCATTCCTTTAAAGTATCACATTTCCAAGATTTAATAGTCTATGCTAAATATAATAAGTTGTCACTTTTATTATTTAATGCTAATACAAAAATTTAATTCACTTATAATTTCAATTGTAATTTACAAATTATAACTTTTTTCGAAGCTATTTAAATGAGACTTTCGTTAGCAATACTTTTATCAATGCCAACAAAATGGCAAATGCATTAAAGAAAGTAGCTAGATTTAGCTGAGACTTATTCGGCCGGATAATCCACGTGCTTGTCGAACATGTAACACTGCAGCCAGTGGGATTTGGGGGACTTGCCCGTGAACACGGGCTGCCAGTTGCAGATCAGATGGCGCGCCATCGACTCGACGCTGTCGAAGCTGTTGCCGTTGCGGCGACAGGCGTCCACGAAGGTCCTCGCAAAGTGCTGGGCCAACTCGATGCAGATGGATGAGTGCGCCTCGCGGCAGGTGTCCTGGCAGGCAAACAGCTGCTCGTAGGCAGCTCTCTCCGGATGAAACTGCGAGCCAAAGATCGGGAATGTGCGATGCTCGATGAGCGTTATGAAACTGCCGCCCTCGGCATCCGCACCCGCAACCGCATCCGCCTGAGTGGCCAGCACGTGCCAATCCTTGTGCAGCTTAAAGCGATGCAGATTGCTCTCTGTAATGCAATACGTATGCTGATGGCAGGCAAATGGTTGACTGCACATCTCCTTGGCCAACTCCTCGGGCAGTTGCTTGAACAGCAGCGACTTGTCGTAATCCTTGCTCAGCTGTAGAGGCAATGCCTTAAACTTGGACTCGACGCATCTGGTGCGCACCTCCTTCGTCTGGGCCGCATTGATCATGATCAGCTGGAAGCCCAGACAGGTGCCATACAATGGAATGTATTCGCCAGCCGCATTTCTCTCCATGACCAGCTCGTAAATGAGGCGAGCGGCATTCACACAATCATTGGTCAGCTTGGGAAACTGCTTGGCCTCCTCCTCGTCCAGGCAGACGGCACCGCCGGGCAGGAGCACACCGTTCACCCGGCTCAGCATGGCCTCATAATAGCCACGTTCACGGCCGATCCTACAATATGAAAGTGAAAATGAAATGAAAATAAATTGCAAACAATTGAAATTTCTATGCGACTCATTTTTGGCATTTGGCCAACTGCATTTGTTTGTTGTTTTCCCCTCAAAAATACATTTCAAGGTGATGTTGTTTTTTTTTTTGCTTGCTGTTTATGTTGTTTATGCAATCGGTCAGTCACTCGACTTAATTCACTCACCAAATGGGTATGACGACGGCGCCCACAGATTCCAACTGTTTTACGTACGAGACCGGCAAATAACTATGCCAAAATCCAGCTCCCAAATGGTTTTCCAACGATTGCGCCATATCAATGCACAAGACGCCAATGTGCGGAATCTTCTGCCCCTTTTTCATTTCCATTTCCGTTTCCATCTCCCCTTCCCTTCCCTTTCCCTGCAGCTCAAACTGATTTTCATGCATTTCGCATATTTATTCGCAATAATTTATTCGCTGTGTTCTTTTAATGATCGACTCTGTACGTGAATTTTAATGTAAATATGCAATTGGCCCAAAATAATACGAAATAAAATATAGAGTAAACATATTTTTTTTATTTTTTTTTTGGCATTAACTCACAAGCACATCATATTTACATATCTACAAATTGTTTTAGAACCATTAATTTAATTGCTTTCTTTGTTGCGATTAAAAGCGAAAGCATTTTAGCTTAAATACACTGATGTACTAGCAGATACCCTATTTTTGCCAGTAGCATTTTTATATGGATGGAATTAAGATATTTTTTTATACGTTGATGGGACATCGACATCAGCATGGATCATCCCAAAGGTCAGTTGGCTTCCCAAGTGCATTTGGGCAAACCAAAGCCGCCTTTCAATCTATCGAAAATAGACGCTTTATAGGTACATATTACGATAAGAACTTGCACAATTAAGATATTAAATATCGAAAGTAGATGATTCATGGGTATTTCGATAAGAAGTTGTACATTTGAGTAAATGATGACCGCATCTCAATATTAAGAAGATAAGAAGTTGTTTTACAGTTTTAAGAAACTGTCCCAAAGGTATATACAGTGCTCCATATGCAGTAAATTTATATGAGGACTGTTTATATACATATTTAGTCCCCGTATTAAGTCGGTGTACATGAGGACTATATATATACATATATAGCTTATTCGTTACATGGTATATTTCACAAACATTTGGCATTGATATATGCATATAAATAAATATATTATATAAATAAGTATTTCTTTACTTGCATAGAATTCCGTCTTCTTAATACAAGACTTTCATTGATCTTTCACATAATTTCAAAGCATTTACCATTTAATGCAATTAGTGTAAGAAATAAACTCACCAAATTGGCACCACAATTCCACCTGCCGCTTCCACGTACTTAACATACGAGGCAGGAATGTAACTGTAATTTTGATCCCCATCTGGATAAATCTCGCTCAGTTTGCGTGCAATCTCGATGCAAAGAATTCCCACCGTGGTAAGTCGCATCGATTCCGCGCGTGCAGCCATCGAGACTTGTGCCGTTAAACTGAACTGCCAATCAGCTGCATTTGCACACATATAAATAAACACACACACAAACGGTGCAGCCATAACAGACTGAGAGAAAAATTGCAGAAATTGCAGAATGCGCTGCATACTTGTAGGAGTTCACTTAAATGTACATAAATCTTCTGGTAGCAGAAAGAAAAATACAATTGAGCATAAAAATTTTGTACTAAAAGCAGTCGTTTAGCAAATATTTTAACATAAAATTAGTAACTACATATTATTTATGACCAACAATTTAAATAAATTATTTATAACGTTAAATTACAAACTAAAAAGGTAAATAATTAAAAAAAAAAAACTGGGTCTATTCCAAAATTGTTTTCATTGATCCCACATTTGTTACAACGGCAATTTTGTCATTTTATCAATTAATAAACTTTTAATCTATACAATTCCATATCATAATTCTACATTTTTGAATTTAATTGCTCACTGCAGTAGCACAAGCTGAAAAACGAAGATTATTTTAAGTGACAAAAACAGATTTGCGATAAGATTAGATAAAACAAAACAAAAATGATTATTAGACAAGCTAATAAATATCAGTAATAGCCATATTTATTTATAAACACAAAAAAAACAAAAAAAAAAGATTTTTTAAATACACTGTGATTTCTCACTTCTAATGTTGCGTTGTTGTGGCGTAGATCGCACTGAAAGCGCAGGCCGCAACGGTGGCAAGTTCAATGGACTGCGTTGTAGCGCCGTCGCCTCTTGGCGGATAAGGATAGGGCTGAGGATAGGGACTGTCATCGTCGTCGCCATAGCCAGTGCCATCGGCGTCAAAGTTGAACAGATATAACTGAGTGTAACTGGAACCCACAAGCGCTGTATATTTTGGATTATAGTTGTATATCAACGATCTTTTCTGCTCGGTGGCATTGAGGAATTTGTGAGGATTGCGACGCGCTTCGCTGATAAAGAAATCGGCAAAATACTGGGAACTCTTCGACGCCGAGTTTGTGTGCGGAACTTTGGCACTTTGGAACTCGTAGAGCGCCTTCTCCGGATGAAATTGCACGCCATAAAACGGATACTTCTGATGCTCAATGGTGGAGACGAACTCAACGCCATGCAAGTCGTGGTTCAGTGACATTACGCGCCAAGAGTTGTTAATTGGTGGCTCGGCAAAGCTCTTCTCCGTGTAGCAATAACGATGATAGTTGTAGGTGATATTCTCGTTAGTCAGTGCTGCTATAATCTCATCGCTTGCATTGGCAAACAGACGACTCTGCTTGTAATCTACAAAATAAATTTAAATCGTTAATAGCTGTGACAATCTCAGACATTCAAGGTTCGCTAATTACCCTGCTTAAATTCCAGCGGCAACGCTTGTCCCACAGATTCGCAGTCGATGCGCGTCTCGGTGCCATTGGCCATTTTCAGGACGAGCAATTCCATGCCGAGGCAAGTGCCCCAAACGGGGAAGAAGGTGCCATTGTCGTTGATCTGCTGGGCAATCCGGATCAGATGCTCGCCTGCATCGCCATAGCCGTTGGTCTCATTGAACCAGGTGCCACCACCAGGCAGCAGTACACTGTAAAAAAGAAATAATAATTATAATAAGTGATGATTAATATAAACAAAAAATTTCATTTATTAAACTGCATTGATAAGTATAAAATTACTATGAAAACATTATTGGTACTCTGTAACTTCCGTAACTCAAACTTCTATAACTCGAATTTCTTGTGGCAGTAAAATTATTAAATTTAAAAAAACACTTTAAGTTGAAGCTCGAATGTAGTTATACGATAAGAAAATTCCATGAAAATGTTTGAAACGCTTGAAACGTTTGTCAGCAGATTAATTTGCGATACCAAAGCTTGTTCTAAAGTCTAAAGTGAAGTCTAATAGTGTAAGTAAAACTTTGGCTTTCAAATATGTTGATGAAATGCTTAAGATTGAATTTTTGAAAAAGACAAAGGAGGAAACTTTACTTTAAAAACTATTTGAACCAAATTAAAAATCTTTTTGAGAGATACATAAAATATAACTGCAATAAGATAAATATAAAAATATGAAAATAAAATATATAAAATTTAAACATATAATAAAAAATATATATTAGTTTAAAATAATATAAAAATAATAATAATAATAATAATAATAGTAATAATTCATGCATCACAATAGATTATAGAAAAATAAATTGTAAAACTCAAATGAAAATTAATCTTACAACTGAAAACGAAAGCTTAAATTAATATAATTTGTTACTATTCCATCTTTAAATAATTGCATATTGTTTAATCTTAATATTATTTTAGAATCAATGTTTATAAAAGTGTTTATAAAGCGTTAGCTTAAAGCACTAGTAATCAAAATAAACAAATTAAATTAAATTAAATTCATTAAATCTAAATGCGGAATGAATTTAGAGGCTAAACTTTGAACAAATTGACATTCCGCTTGTAAAAAATAACTTAAAGGTTCGAGTGTATTTTGTTTTTACAATTACTTTTTTTTAATTATTTTAAAAAACTCTATATATCTTTATTATTTGGAGATAAACTATTGACAGCTCAATCAGTTTTTCTGTCGTAATTTAAATTTCTATATTAAACTCGATTTTCAGTTTTAATTTACAACACTTGAATCTAGCATAAATATTTTCCTTTTAGTTTTCCTTTAAAATTAAATTTATTATTGTTTTATTAAATTGTATAATATTTAAAATAAAATAAAATAGAAATAAGAAAATCAGTTTCAGTTTGTTAGCAACTCACCCATTGACGTTCTGCAGCAGCTTCTCATAGTAGCTCTGATTACGACCGATCCTATATAGAGAGACAGGTGGAAAAGAGGAAAAGGGAAGACCGTTTATTTAGTTATGAACAGTACAATTGAAATTTCCCTGACAAAGACAAAGGCCGACTTATCGCGATTGCAGCCCAAGCACACAGATAGTAAATTAAATAACATCTTGACAAAAGTGGCAGTACTATAATTTAGGGTCCGCTTTGATAAGGCGACTGTGCCAGTGATTATGTGATGTATTATCACTTATCACTTATCACTGATCAGGTGTCTGTTGCTCAATCTCAATCTCAACTTCGCACTCACCAAATGGGCACCACCCGACCGCCCGCACCCTCCACAAATTTCACATATGACGCCGCAATATAGCTGGTGGCATTATACTCGATGGCATGCAGCGAATCCGGATACACTTCCTGCGCCAGGATGCCAATGATGGGCGAGACAGTGCCATCCACATCGGCAATGGTGGGCGTTAGAATGAGACAAAGCACAACTAGGCACGCCCCTAGGCAAAGTATCCTCGACATTTTCCAGTCGGTTCCAAGGTGTGCGTTCCAGTTCGCTCAATGTACGAAATCGTACTGACATTGCGAAACAAGAAGCGTTTTCAATTTAAATTCAATTTGCACTACAAAAATATCTGGCAAAAATACCACACTAGTATTATCGAAAGTACGAGTGTTGTATGTTGTTGTTGTTGTTGTTGTTGTGAGTGTGTTTACGTCACAGGTGATTGGCTGTGTGTGCGTGTGACTCGTACACCGATTAAAATATTATCGCCAGGCAATGATTTGTCATTTTCATGTTCATTTTAACTTTTATCCGTGTTGCGCCTAAGAAAAACCCTCGAAGATAAAAAAAACTTGTTTGCTCGTTAGTTCATTACGCTTGTCATTTGCACTTTACGACTGCAAGTTATTACAACAATAATCAAGTCACTTAATATTCACAGCAGCAGGTGCCAATCAACACCTGTGATTTTAAATCACACATATTTGTTTTAATCGATCATCACTGGACTTTTTGGCCGGACGGCTGGAACAGCTGTTTTTATTGTCCACGGCCGATAACTTATCGATGACCGATGATCAACTAATCGATTCAGAGGGACATCAGGTGTTGTTGTTTCTTTTTGATGCTGCTTTGTATGCTATGCAGATATTTCATTTCCACAAGTGTCGCCTTAACAGCAGCCAAATCGTTTGCCTCGAAATGCGCCGTTAGCTGCTCAGCATTTGCCTCCAATTCCTTGGCAATTGTCGTGTTAAGCTGTTCCAAGGTGGCGCCATCTTGCGCCTCCTCCACCTCCTCGTTGCGTTCCATCATGGCCATGAGAAATGTTGTGTTTAATGCGCTGTTGTCCTGCGGCATCTGTTCGCCCTCCAGCTGCAACATGTACTGGCCACGCTCCACGGGCGTCGATAGCGTCTTGTAGGCCTTGTTGATCAGCGAGCTCCAGTCCGCCGAATTCGTCTGCTCCCTTGAGGTTCTGTTTAAAGTATCGAGTATAAGTATCGAGTTTCCAGTCTTTCCAGTTATTACTCACTTGTTGCTGTATTTGTCCGGATGCACATGTGTTTGGAGCTGACGAAATCGCTGCGTCAGCTCTTGAGACTGCACCGCAAATGTCGTGGGAAAGTCCAGCAGCTCAAAGTAGTTCTGCAATTACAAATATTTATATTACATTGCTTTAATACTGTGCATTGGGTTACTTGCAACTGTATAATCCACATCCTGCAGACTTCCACAGTCCGCACATATCATTTGCTTTCCAGGCTTCTGGCAGTTCCAGCAAATAATCTTGGAAGTCAGTGACACATAGCGCACCGCTTGATATCTATAATTGCCGACAGTCCGTCTGACCGCTGGTGGACGCGTTATTCCACTAAAACCAGTTTTTAAAACAGCAGCAACAACACTGCGCATTTTCTGACAAATATTTGAGTTATATTAATTACACAAGCTGCCAAAACAAAAAACAGCTGGACGACTACATGATTTCGACAGTCTGGCAACACTCTGGCTCACAAACAATTTTAGGCAAATCGCATTTATTCATATTACCAATTTACACGCGTATTGCAATGCGAGTGTGTGCGTGCGCAATACGGAAATTTAAAAAAAAATTGTTAAAAATATATTTTACAAAAAAAATTAAGCAACACAACAAGTTTGCTGCTGCTGCTCCAGGTGAGGCTCGAACTCACAACCCCGGCATTGCTCATACACAGTTACTGATTATAAGTACCGTGCGCTAACCAATTGCGCCACTGGAGCCTTGAGAAAAAAATTTGCCAAATGGACGATTTCAAATTACACAACACGATTCCTGCCACACCCGTAGCCCCCTCTTTAAAACAGGCTTACATGTTCAGGATTTAGAGCTGTTAGAACCAGTGATATCATTTTTTTCTGAGCATAAAAAGCTGGCTCAACGAAAAAAAAACAGCTAAAAAAAACGGAATCCCAGGAAAAAAGGTCAAGAAAAAAGCTGCTTTTTATAAAATAATTTCGAGCCCTATTTGCGACAATAACGTATGCGCCAAAACGCAATTTTACAGGAGAGAGTTTTTTAGGTTTCGTTAAGTTGATTTCTTCGTGTCATTTGTCGCTTACGTTATTATTCACAGGTCAATATCTCCGTAAATATATAAAATAAAAATGTAATATTTTAGGTGCATATGCGGGTGGTGTTTATAAACATATTGGCATAAGAAAAAAAATTTCGGAAAATGGCGCATACGTTATTGTCGCAAATAGGGCTCGATTTGTTGTTTGTTTTTCATTAATAAAGACTTATTTTTATATAAAACAAAAAAAGAAATTCACTTAAAATATACACTATGTGCACGGAAATCACTTAATTTTGCAGTTATGCCATTAATTCGTACGCCCTTTTTTTGACTTTAACAGCTATTTAAGTCAATTCTTCACAGAAAAAAATATATTTTTGGAAAGGTCTTTTAAATTCCGTTTAAATGGTGCAAAATTTTCCTTAACCTAATTAAATACCCATAAAAAATTTTAAATTAAAAAAAACAGTAATTTTTTAACTTTTTTCCTGGATTTTTTAGGAAAAATATTTTGATGCAGAAAAATTTTTGAAACATTTCTAAGAGTGACTGCAAAAAAAAAAAATTTCAAAAATCTCATTGCAAGTATTTTTTATGATTTTTTGAAAATTGCCATTTTAACCCATTTTTCCTACTTTTCATACAAAAAGTGGCTTTTTAGCAATTTTTAGAAAATCATAAAAATTACCAGATAAATTTTTAACAATTCAACCGTCAAACTCAATTAAAACAGTTCTCAAAATTGATTAAAAGCGCAAATTAGCAAAAACTGTTTAAATTTGCTAGAAAATCTAGAATTTCCGCTGCCCGCTGTTTTCAAATTTTTCCCGCAAACATACTTCAAAAAAATCCAAATCTGACGGGAAAAAAGCGGAAATGACATCACTGGTTAGAACGGCAACAGTCAAAAAAATAGCACTAAGTTTAATAAATTCCAACCCCATTAAGGACTCGAATCTAATTATCTAAGTACACAGATGATATATATTCTCACTTACAAAACATATATTAATGAGGCTTACAAAACTACCGTTATGCGTGTATTTTTTTTATTGCCTAAATTGAGTCTTTTCTGTACGCCCGGTAGTTGTTCATCTCGGTGGGAAATGTCTTGTACAATTCCAGCAGCAGATTCGACTTGAACTTCTTCAAGCTCTCGATTTTGCCCTTCACTTCCTCGTTCTTCGCCAGCGCCTTCTCCACACAGTCCTTGGTGTACAGCTGCGGATTCTTGTCCTGGTCAATGTAATCGAAGAACACCTCAAAGGGCACGTACACATCCTGCACCTGCGGTCGCAGCTTGTCAATTTCCTGGAGACCAGTGACCAAACTGTTGCTGCATTTGGCCACAAAGAATCGTTTGTTATTAGCATAAAAATAAATACTAACTTGGTATTTTTCTTACATTTTCTGGTTTAGAACGTTTTGGCCCTGGGGCTGGAAATCGCTGACGATTATGCGTATTTGCCGCACATTCTCGATGAACATTTCCAGCTGCGTTTCAAGATTTTCCAAAGGCGAGGTCATTTTCAGCAACTGTTGAATAATATTACCACTTTTTAGTGCAATTTACGTTTTTCTTTCAGCAGCAACTTTTTAAACAGCTGTTTGTTTGTTTCTGGGACTCTTCTTCTTCTTTTCCCGCCAATATCAATGCAAGCGATTTTCACTTTATCGGTTATCGAAACTAATCGATATTCAGTAATCTGCTTCTTCTTTTACCATTCACCACAATATCGATACACATGCATGGCTACTCGATATTCGATAGGTCGATTGTAATACACTGCCTGCCGGAGAAATTGGAGTGCATGTTTATTTTTTTTATATAAAAACTTGATAAAATAAATATAAAAGACGCCTTACAAACATGTCGGACGGAGATTTGGATGCACTACGCGCACAGCGCATGTCGCAAATGCAGTCGCAATTTGTAAGTACGAAATAAAAGGAACAATGTAATTTTTTGTTCCTATGCCGCTGGATTCGTGATTCGCCAAATGCCAAAAATAGACACAAAAAACAAATTGGGAAGTTGCACAAGGAAATTAGCCACAGCATTTGGCTAAATGTCATTCGCCTGTTTCGCCACAGTGCTTCATGGCAGTGCATGACTCATGCTGTTTGTTGTTGTTGTTTATTGGCTTTGGCGTTGGCGCCACCTGTAGGAGAAAGGGTATCTGCTGACTGATATACCCTTCCTTTGTACACACAGGGTGGCGGCGGCGGCAACGATGCGGAGAAGCAACAGGCCCAGCAGGAGCAGATGCGCGCCCAGGAGGAGATGAAGCACTCGATTCTGTCCCAGGTGCTGGACCAACAAGCACGCGCCCGCCGTAAGTAAACGCCACACAGTCAGTCATGTCAGTCTTTTGACAGCATTCAATATTTACATTTGTTTGCGATTTTTTATACTTCTAAAATAAATAGATAATTATTATGAATTAACTTGTTCTAATAATTAAAAATCAAAGAAAATCAGAAAATTAAAGATAAGATTAGAAAATAATATGGTTTAAATTATGTTTTTTTTTTTTGACAAAATTAAGTTCATTTAGTAAATATTAGATTATTTTTTAACTTGCTCTTATATAAAGAAAACAAATAGTTTTTAAATATAAAATTAAAAATTAGAATTGAGTTAAACATTGACATTTGTTTTTCATTTTCTAAAAATAGTTAGATATTTATTATAATTTTCCATGTTCTAATAATTAGAAAACAAAGAAAATTAAAAATTATAATTGGAAATATTATGGTTTAAATTAAAAAGTTGCTTTTTATTTTGACAAAATTAAATGGTCACATATTTATTTTATATTTTTGAATATAAGTAAAATTATTTGTACTTAATAACTTGCTCTAATTAAAAACAAGCAGTTTTTAAATATAAATTTAAAATTGAAATTGCAAATAATGTGGTTTAAATTAGGTATAAAGAAATTTTTCTTGACAAAATTTAATATTGACATATTTATTATGAATTTTGTTAAAATAGTTGAATATTTTTTTATTAAATTTACTTTTTCTAATAATTAGAAAACAAAGAAAATTAATTAAAATTAAGTTTAAAAATAGGAAATAATATGGTGAAAATTAAAAAAAAAAAAATGTGACAAAATTAATGGATCACAGTTTTTTTTTATTTTTGAAAAATAGTTAAATTATTTAATTATTAACTTAATAACTTAACTTGCTGTAATAAAAAGAAAACAAACAGTTTTTTAAAATATAAATTGCAAATAATATGGTTTAAATTATGTATTAAGCAATTTTTTTGACAGAATTAAATATTGAAATATTTATTTATAATTTTCTAAAAATAGTTAGATAATTACTATTAATTAACTAACTATTTCCAATAAATAGAAAACTAAGCAGTTTTTCAATTAAATGAATAATTAGATTTAAAAAAGACTTATATTTTTGAATTTAAAAATAGTATAAATAGTATAAATTAAATAAATAGTATAAATTATTATTATTATTTTTAACATTAATTAATTCAGAGAAAATCTAATTAAAAATCTCTTTGATCATTTTAGTTAACACACTGAAAGTGAGCAAACCGGACAAGGCGCAGATGTTTGAGAACATGGTCATTCGGATGGCCCAGATGGGTCAGGTGCGCGGCAAGCTGGACGACGCCCAGTTCGTCAGCATCCTGGAGAGCGTGAACGCCCAAATGCCACAGAGTAAATCCACCGTCAAGTACGACAGACGCCGTGCGGCCATCGACAGCGATGACGAGGATGATTATGGCTGCTGATTGCCGATTGCCGATCGATGGATAATTTTAATTGATATCTTAAGTTTTCTCCTCTTACACTGCAACTAAAAACTGATACAGAAATCTAACACACGCATACACTCACAGAAAACACTTGTGCTTTAGATCATGGTAATTACCAACTATTGTTTATTAAATTAAAAACACACACATCGAGCTCTCAAATCCTCAAATCTCTATGGATGTACATAGTTTATAATTCGTACAAAATGATGCTAACAGCCAAGAAAGGAATTCCGAAGCAAATGCCGTTAATGTGGTTAAAATAAGACTAGATTTGGCTTAGTGAAAATTGCACTAACAATGAGATGAATTTGCCTCCTTTCCTCCGCCTTCTACTCCCGCTTCTCGTGATCCTCCTCCTGCTCCTCCTCCGAGACCAGACAATCGCCACAGAATATGGAGTACATGATCAGTGACAGGAATCCGAGTGGAAGCCCAAAGATGACGGTCGTCAGCACGGGATTTCCCTTCCACATCTCGCGCAGCGATCTCTTCAGCTCGAACAGCGCCCGATTACAGCGGACGAAATAGGAGTCTCCGCCGTAGACGGTGGCGCTCTCATTGTTGATCGACTCCAGGAACAGATGGAGTGCCTGGGGCGTCATCTGTATGGGATCGTCGTCGGGTATATAATGATGCTGTGTCGTCGAGTTGAGAGCAATCAGATGCGGCGTGGGCAGTTGGTCCAGGATTATGGAATGTGCTATCGATGGCTCGCCAATCTGCAAAGGAGCGGATTTGAAATAGAATTAAAAATTGCATATGGATTGTGTTGGCTTAATCGATTCTCTCATTAAATTTCATTAAAAAATTCTTTGAATTCGAAAATTGTGACCCAAAAGTTAGCAAAAAAAAAAAAACAAAACTAGCAAAGATTTAATTTGGGAATAAATAGAGAAATTAAATTTGAAATGACAATTGGCAAGGCAAAAATTACGAAAAGCAGAAATAAGAAATCTTTTATTAGAAAACTCGCGATTTTGAAGAACATTTTTATTGCAGAGTTTTAACTAGTTCCAATTACTGTTTAAAAGTGAAATAAAACCATAACCGTTAACCGGTTTTAGACGATAAAAATTTGGAAACTGCAACAGTCACCGAAACAAAACTTTTATATTATTTCTAAGCACAAAAACCAAATTGTTCAAACCGAAACAACTGTTTAGCATGAAACGGTTCATGCATAACGGTTACTTTCGGTTCAATCAATCAATTACCATATTAAATTTTAAAACTAGTTTTGTATCTTAATATTTAATTTGAAGATAAATCCCGTGGAATAGAAACATCTTTTTAAAATCAAAGAATTTTTGTTTATCTAACCGTTTCGGCATTATACCCTTTGTTTGATATTTTAAACTATCTAAAATCAAGAGGGTCTATTTTCAAATTATATTTTGTAATATTTATACCATGATTTTTTTTATTTAGTTAAATTTACTAATTCATGCTTTCTTTTTTATCCCTACTTTGTTTCAAGAACTTTTTATTCTTAGTTTTTTCTAATTTTTTATTTTGGGGAATTCTTTCAACAAAAATACTTACTCTTAAAATGGAACTAGCAAAAATAAAAAATTTTATTGTATAATTTCTTTAGAAATATCTTAAATCAAGATATTGGTATTCCTTAATTCAATATCCCAACTTTTGTAGTCTTAATCTTTTTCATTGTTTAGTTTTCTAATATATGGGCATTTCCATACTCGCGCACGGGACATTCGTACACATTCAAAGTAAAAAAACGGTAAAAAGGAAACGGTTTTTTTTTCTGATGAAGGGCTTAACATATAGCATTTGATTAGCTCTTTCATTGGTGCAAAAAGTGATTTTGGGTAATTTTTCATTTTAAAAATAATAGAAAAATTCAAGTGATTCGCACGGGACACAAAACGGAAGTGACTTGTGAGGTCAACCAATTCAAACGCCAATTTCAGCGAATCCAGAGGCAATATTTTAATGCAAATTATTTTTAACTCTTGTGCATTGATGCCTCTTAAAAATGGTTATGATTTTTTTCAAAGATGACTTGCACTTTTTTTTAAATTCAATTTGACGTAAATTCGCACGGGACATCGCGCACGGGACATTTTTTACCATCAATTTTTTAATGTTCTTTCTGTCTCTCTATTCAAAAATTATATGTCCAAAACAGCCGGAAAAACTTATTTAAATTAAATTTTCAATATATTTCTTTGAATTCAAATGGTTCATGTTACAATTTTACTGTCCTACTAAGTGTAATCGTTAAAATACAAACGGTCCATTTTGGAAGTCAATTTTTATGAAAATTGACATAAATATGAAAAAGTGAATTTATTCCAATGTAGAATCTATATGTTCATCCTATTGAATTTTTTCCAGTGTATATTGCTTAATAAATAACTTAAATACATTTCTGGAAGAAAATTTCAAAAGATGTGAATTTTTGATCAATTTTACGTTTTTGGCCGCGGTGGACCTTTCTGTGGAAATGCCCATATGCATCTTTTTTTTTTTTTTTTGTTCAACTTATTTTGAACTATCTAGAAACAAGGAGTGTTCATTCCTTAATTCAATTTCCTAATATTTATACTCTGTATGTTTTTACTTGGTTTAATTGTAGGCTTTCCTTATTTTATCCTTACTTGGTTTCCAGAACTTTAATTCTAAGCTCTTTTTTTTTTAAATTCTCAAAAATATATTTGTAATTCTCAACCTGTTCAGTTTACTCACCCAGCCAAACTGGAACTTGTCGTGGTAGCGCGGCCGATGCTTGCGGATGACGCCCTCGACCATGTCGCGGAACTCCAGCTCGTGCGTGGCAATCTGACTCAGCTTGTCCTCCTGCACCACAGCGAGCACCAGGAATTTCTTGGTCTTGAGCAGCTGGTGGATGTTGAAGCGGGTGACCTTGGGGAAGAGCGTGAAACGTTCGACGTTCACCCACTGGAAGATGGTCTCGTTGACATCCGTGGGATCCATTTCGTGGGCCACATGGCCGTGGGGATAGAAGTGATGCTGCTCCTCCTTGTACACAATCACCGCTGGCAGTTTCTCAAAGTCAAAGTGCTGTCCGGCAATATCCTCGCTAGTGGCATAGAAGAATCCGTGCTCCTGGTAACCCTCGGCGGCGGCATAATACGTGTCCCAGACCACGCCCTGCTGCTCGCCCACGAACATGAAGAAGATGGTGTGGGAGCCCTTCAACATGTCGACGCTCTCGGTGCGCGTGACCAGCTGCACGGGCGGACCGGACATGCGCAGGGCGTAATCCACGAGCTCGTCCTTGCCGCGATCCCCCGCGTAGCTGAACTCCATGTTGCCCTTGATGAACATGATGGTGGGATAGCCGCGCACCTTGAACTCCCGCGCCGCTGCCGGATACTTGGTGCAGTCCAGCCGTCCCACTCGCACATTCGTGGCGTGCAGCGCCTGGGCGACGAGTGCGAAGATCGGCTCCGTTTTCTTGCAGTAGCCGCACCACGGTGCATAGAACATGACCAGCCACTGGCCCTCGTGGCGCACGTCGATGAAGCGATCGCTCAGCTCCAGAACCCGAGAGGAAATCGCCGGAGTCCCGAGCACCAACAGAAACAACAGAAGTAAACTCCAGCTCCAAATCGATTTGGCCATGTTGCTGCACTGCATTGTCGCTTGTGGCGTGCTCTACAGACGTGCACGTGGTTTTACCAATTTACGCACTCATCAATTATGATTAATTCAATTAGCAAATATGAATTCCAGCTATTTTTTTTCGCTTAAAAACACCACCAAACCACCCCCATTTCCCTTTGTTTGGCTGCAAGCGAATTATTACTTATCGATAGGCAATGATAATCGTTTGCATGCGCTGTGAATGCCACTGTTTACATCGTTGTTGACGCTGGGTGGCAGCGCCAGCAAGTAAAAATCTGTTATGATTAATTCAGTTAGCAAGTATAAATTCCTTTTATTTTTTCTTCTTAAAAACACCACCCCAATTTTCCTTTATTTAGCTGAATCGTGATTAATTACTTATCGATAGCAATTGCTTATCGTTTGCATGCACTGCGAATGGCATTGTTTACATCGTTGCTGACGCTGTGTGGCAACGCCAGCAGCACAAAATACCACAACACCAGTGTTGCCAACTCTTCGGGACATGAAAAAGCCAAAATAGCCTGAAAATAGCTAAAAAGCTACAAACAATTTGTTGATAGCTAAAAAAAACGCTAGAGTAGGAAAACGATATTTTTATTGATTTAATCCACTGTTTTTGGAATATTTTGATGCAAAAAAATTCATCAAAGAATTCTAGGAGTGATGCAAGCAAAAAATTTGAAAAATCTCTCGCTTATATTTTTTATGACTTTTAAAATTTGCTAAAAATTACTATTTTAACCCCTTTTTCCTCCTTCTCATACAAAAAGTGGCTCTTCAGCAATTTTCAAAAAATCATAAAATATACTAGCGAAGTTATTTTTCAAATTTTTTACAATCACTTTTAAAATTGTTTTAAGAATTTTTTGCATTAAAGTATTTTTTGTTTGAGACCGAGGAAAAAAGTTTAAAAATTTAATAATTTTCCATGGCTTAATGGGCTAAGGAAATTTTTGCATCATTCAAACGGAATTTAATTGAATAGATCACCGATCGATTCATAAATTGTGACTAGTTTCAATTGATTTCATAGTTAAAAACGACAAAATTTTATGCTCTTTTGGCTTATCGATATTTTTGTGTCATTCAAATGGAAAAAATACTACAAAGTGTTTAAGTGTGGCATCGTAAAGCATAAAAATACATGAAGCAAACAGATGTTTTCAAAAAGCTAAAATTATTTTTGAAGTACCTAAAATTCCCGCTACCCGCTGTTATACAATTTATCCCGCATTTGCCAGTTGCAACCCACTAAATCTGTCGGGAAAATAGCTAAATTGGCAACACTGCACAACACGCTGCTCGCTCGCTGCACGTGCGTATGTGTTTTTAAAAAATAAAACTTTAAATTAACTTAAGCCCGCTTCACAAATGGAAGGCAAGTCGAAGCGAAGTGCCAATGTGCACAATGTGCGCTTCTACACAATAAAACCAAGGGCAGTAGTGAGTCTGGCATACAGCAAAGTAATCAAATGCTTGGCGCTCAGTCGGTAAGTTGAAAATGTTTTTATTTTAAATAAGAATTGTTAATTACAATTAATTACAATTGCCAGCGAGGATGGCTCCATCGAGCTGTGGGACATGAACTATGCGCCGTATCTGGATCGCGTCATTCAGTTGACGCCCGAGACGGCCGTGGAGGATTTGGCCTGGGCGGGAAAGCGTTTGTTCTCCGTGGGATTGTCCGGCAAACTGATCGAATGGGATCTGAACAATCTGCAGCCACGCTGCGAACAGTCGCCCACGGGCAATGCCCTGTGGTGCCTGGACGTGAACAGTGCGGAGACGGAGCTGGCTGTGGGCTCCGAGGAGGGACACATTAACATCATGAGCATCGAGCACGACGAGATTAGCTACAAGACGCTGTTCAACAAGCAAGCGGGACGCGTGCTGTGCTGCAAGTTCGACAAGCCGGGTCTGAGATTAATCACAGGCTCCGTGGGTGCAGTGCGGATCTGGAGTGTCGCCAGGGGCACAACGCTGCACACGATGACGCTGTCCGACCCGGATGTGATTGTCCACTCGCTGCTGGTGCTCGGAGACAACACGATCATTGCCGGGGATTCAGCTGGCTTTGTGACCGTGTGGAATGGCGCCAATGCCACGCAGCTGGAGAGCAACCAAGTCCTGGATGCCCATGTCTTTGCTCTGGCCATCAACGACAAGGAGGATCGGCTGGTGTGCAGCGGCAAGGAGCCGCCGATGGTGCGTGTGCTGAGCAAGACACAAATCCGGCGCGAGGAGTCCGTCTGCGAGCGCTGGATCAGGTTCGTGCAGCGCGAGCCGCACAGACACTACGTCAAATCCCTCGTTGTGGTCCAGGACAACATCATATCTGCTGGGGAGGATGGCATGCTCTGCATCACGTCCATTTCCAAGGCGAGCGCGGCCATCACCAGATACGCACCCTTCCTCCAAGGATCCGTGGCCAGCGTTGCTCCAAGTGCGAATTTGTTGTTGCTTCGCTATCCGCAGAGTCTGCACCTGTGGCGCTTGGGTGTGCCGCAGAAGCTGCAGCTCCAGCAGACACCCCAAAAGCTGATCCAACTCAATGTGTCAGCCAGTAAATTTATCCAGGCTGCGGCCATTTCACCGGACAGCTCCTGGATTTGTTACTCCACGGTGGACGAGCTGCGTCTGAATCGCCTGCAACTTAATCCTCTGGGTGTGCAGCGTCTGACAGCAGATCTGCCAGCGGAACTCGAGGTGGCCAGCCACATCATCTTCTCCAAGAGCAACCAGCTGTTCCTCATCCACGCCGAGAGTCGACAGCTGCGTTGCTTTGAGCTGAGCGAGAAACACGTGGAATTCCTGTACAGCGTTTATCTGAGTGCCGAACTGGAGTCGCCCGTCAGCCATGTGGAGCTGTCGCCGGATGGTAATTACCTCGTCGTGGCCACAACGAATCATCTGGTTGCCGTGTGGCAACTCGACGGCAAGGAGTCGCAGCATCTGCTGAATCTGCCACGTTATAAGGCAGCGACCACAGCGCTGGCCATTCATGCGAGCTGTCCACGCGTTGTGGTTGCCTATGCCGATGGCTACCTGGTGGACTACGATCTGGTGGAACGTCGTGTGGTCAGTGCGACAAGCACCAAAAGCTTACGCACTGATTGCATCAAGGGTCTGCTCTTGGACGCCAACCAGCCCGACATTGTCATGGCCTACAACGAGCGCGTCTTCTTTGTCCTGCGCAGCTTACCGCAGGAGAAAGAATCCGTGCAGCCGCCCAAAAACAAGGCCAAGCGCATGAGCCAAGCCAAGGATGAAGTGGAAGGCACAAATGTGCGCCGTTATGTCCAAGCATCGAAATTTAAGCGTGAGGTAAGTTGAAAGTGGAATAAACTGCTTAAGGATTACATATAAAAAGTAGGATGAATAATATTGAGAATACCAAAATAAGGGAAACTAAACTAAAAACACAAAACTAGGATGCTCTTATTAAGGAAATAATATGTAGGAAAACAAATATAGAAACATGTAAATATGATTAAGAATTTAGGAATCTTGTTAAATGAAAAGAGCAAAAATTAAGAAAACAAAAGTAGGAATATTTGGGAAAAAGCTTGAAAAAAGATGTTTGAGCAGACTAAGAATCTGGTTAATAAGAAATATACAAATACAGTCCAACTCGAATCTGCACTATCCAAAATAAAGTTCGACATATGCTCACTGCTTCTAAATAACTGCTTAATTATAGATTTCATTGTTACTAGACTTTAAGTCAAACTTATGGAGAAATTCGACTTTTGGGAGTACGAGTTAAGGAAGCAGAATTGAATTTTGGATAGGAATGCCTATAAATTTCTTCATTCTGAAAAATATTTATCCTTTTTTTGAAATTAAATATAAAAAACAATATCTTTTCATTTGAATGGAAAGTTCAACAAAAATTATAGCTACTTTTTTAAATATTTATGAACTAGATTTTTAATTAATTTTTTTGTATTCTGAATGATTTTCCTAGTTGAATTTTCTAGTTTAGGCTCCCTTTTTTTTATCCACTTCCTTAAATGTTATTCTTAATTTTTAATTCTTGAATTTTTTTTAATTCTTACAATACTTTGATTATTTAAATTTGCATAATATACTTTGCTTGGAGCATTTTCTAACTTTTAATTATTTTAAGTACCTAAAAATTTCTTCATTCGGAAAAATATTTATCCTTTTTTTGAAATTAAATATAAAAAACAATATCTTTTCATTTTAAAGGAAAGTTCCACGAAAATTATAGCTACTTTTTTTCAAATATTTTTAAACTATAATTTTCAATACATTTTTTGTATTCTGATTGATTTTCCTCGTTGAAACTCCAAGTTTAAGCTACCTTTATTTATGCATTTCCTTAAATGTTATTCTAAGTTTTTTGCCCTTTAATTTTTTTTTTAATTGTTACAATACTTCGATTATTTAAATTCGCTTTATATACTTTGCTTGAATAATTTTCTAACTTTCAATTGTTTTCTTTGTTATCTTTGGACAGCATCTGGTGCAGGCGTGTTGTCTTGGGGACCAGGAACTCGTCACCATCAGCATTCAGCCCAACAATCTGTTGGCGCTGCTGCCGCCGCCCTTCGTTCGCAAGAAGTATGGCAAGGCATAAGAAGGAGGAGGAGGAGGAGAAGAGGAGAAGATGAAGACAAATCCAGCCAAGGATTGGCCCAACATCCTATTGTAGTTTTCTAGCTAGTTGCAAATGTCCGCAATGTACTTTTGTAAATTCAACAAAATGTTTAAAAACTGTATTCACTGAAATTTGTCAAAATTTGTCTCTGTCAGCAGGGAGAGAGAGAGAGGGAGAGGGAGAGAGTGTAAATGGGAGTTTTGGAGCACCCGAAAAACGTATGTGGCCAAAATGTTGCCTGCAATTCTCGTTACGTTTTGTCGCTGGCATTTTTGGCTCTGTAATTGTTGTTGGCTTGTACTATTTCTCGTTTTCGGCTTTTATTCTCTCTCTCTGTTTTGTTGTTTTTTTTTTTTGCAGTACTCTCTTGTTGTTGTTATTGCTGTTCGGTTTTACACTGTCTAGCCAACGTCTAGACAAGTGCATACCACACAGACAGTCGAAAACGAACACGCACACAGACAGACAAACACACGGACAACGAGACACAGAAATTGTCGATGCACAATTCAACTTTTAGCTCAAAAACTCATTGCCCAGCTCAGACCCCTACCCCACTCCCAACCCTTCCCCTCTGACCTGTGTCTGTGGCATAAAAGTATCCTGCAGCCATATTCCGTTGCAAGGATCTGTCTCTTTTTTTTTTCATTCATTCGCCTTTCGTATTTGCATAAAAATTTTTGGTAGCATTAAAATCAGTTTTTCCTGCTGCGGTTTTTTGTGGGCGTTTGTGGGCGTTGGTGGGCGTGCCTTTTGGGCATTTTGTTGTCGGCCGCAATTTGCATAGAAAACAACAAACTGCCAAATGGACATAAATAATGAGTGATGAATTTGCTCGGCTTTCAGACGCGCTCAAATTTTAGAACAGTTGCTGCAAGTTTTGGAACAGTTGCATTTAATGTGCATTTAATGCAGGGGAGCTTTCAAAAGCTTTGCGCTTAAAGTGAGCTTTGAAAAGTTGAATGGCAAAAGTTAAAATGTTAAGTTTTGTAGCTTTTATGGTTAAGTTTTAGTAGAAAGCTTTCAGGCGCTTTCAAAGCTGAGCTTAGTGTACAGTTCTCAAATGCTTTTTACCATAATTTTATTATTTTGATTGCACAGTTTTTAGGTGCTTTTAAAGCTTAATTATCGTAAAGGACTAATTTTTATTAGAAGTAAGGTAATTTCTCTAAAATAGTTAAAAAAACTCTTAAATTAATACTGTTGATATGGCAATTCTTTGTCCAATGTTAAATGGCAACGCTGTAAGATCTTAGCTGTTAAGAACATACTTATGTTAAATAAACCAGTCTCTCTAAAACAACCAAACGTTGCGGTTCTTCTTTACGCCACTTGCCAACAGGTTATGGGCCCAGGGCATGTATACTAAGAAATAGTGTATAGAGTAGAGAAGAATAATTGAGACAGTGATTTTTTCTGCGCATAACGGACATTGCAAGAAAAAGTGAACAATATGACTTCAATGTACAATATTGAAAAGTTGGATGACACCAATTACGACTCTTGGTGCATGTTGGCCCGAAGTGTGTTGGTGCATCAGAATTTGTGGAACGTGGTTACTACCGAGCTCATAAAGCCGGAAGATGAAACCAGTGAGGCGTTCCAGGTATGGAAGCGGCAAGATGAAAAGGCCATGGCAGTGCTGATTCTGTCTATAAGTGCGTCGCAAATAAACTGCATCAAGAGATGCGAGTCATCAAATGCGATATGGATCGAGCTGGAAAAGCTACATCGTCCAACTGGCCCTGTACGCAAAGTGACCTTGTTCAAACAGTTATTGAATAAGAAAATGACAGAAGGAGAAAATGTGCAAACGCACATAAATGAGTTTTCAAATGTAGTTGAAAATCTGTCTGCGATTGGCATTACACTGCAGGAAGAGTTGATCGTCATCATGTTGCTCGCAAGTTTGCCAATGTCATTCGAGAACTTTGTTGTTGCTTTCGAAACTCGTGATGAATTGCCAAGTCTTAGTGTCCTAAAATGCAAGTTAGCAGAAGAGAATGAACGACGAAAGGGAAGCGAACAAAAGGAGAACACGCAAGCATTTTCGGCGCGACCCATGGGACAAGGAGGTAGAGGGCGAGGCAGTAAAGCAACGACAGACAAACGCCGCGATTTCAAATGCTATAGATGTGGCCAGCCCGGGCATTTTGCTGCGAAATGCACAACGAAAGAAGAGAACGAAAACGATGGCAAAGCAGGACGCGGGAAGAATGGAGCGAAAAGCGAAAATGCAAACAGTAAGAATAAAGAAACGCAGCGATCGTTTGCTGGAGTCGCTACAAATCATCGTATGAGCAGCGATGTTTGGGTTATCGATAGTGGAGCAACATCGTGAGTTATTCGATACATATGAGCAACATAATGAAAATATCGAATTGGCTGGTAATAACTTCACTACGGCATGTGGCCGAGGCACAGTGGTTGTCAACAGCCTGTGTGGCTTTGAAATAACATTAAAGGATGTGTTATTTGTGCCTGGCTTGCAATGCAATTTTATCTCCGTTGGAAAAGCAGTTGCTAATGGATGCTCTGTTGGATTTTATCCGGAAGCTGCTAAGGTGCACGACAAAAAGAATATTATGATATTAAAGGCCAAGAAGGTCAGCGGATTGTTTCTGTGTGAGACAAAAAACAAAGAAAAGTTGTGTATAACCAAAGCTTCTGATGATATCATGAAATGGCACGAGCGTTATGGTCACCTGAATGTGCAGAGTTTGCGTGAGCTAAAAAGCAAAGATATGGTACGTGGGTTGACATCAAGTTTTGCATCAGAAAAACTGGATTGCATAAGTTGCATGAAAAACAAATGCCACGTGATGCCATTTGAGAAGTCGCAAACAAGATCTGATGATCTGTTGGAGCTGATACACAGTGACGTATGTGGACCAATAAACAAAGTATCGAATGGTGGTGCCAGATATTTCCTAACGATGATTGATGACAAGAGCCGATTTATCCATGTTTATTTTATGAAGCATAAGTCGGAGGTAACCAAGATATTTAAAGAGCATGTGACAACGGTAGAGCGTCAAAAGGGCTTGAAAGTAAAGGTCATAAGGAGCGATAATGGCACTGAATATGTCAACAAAGAGTTTGACGAATACCTGAAGTCTGCTGGTATTAAAAGACAGCTCACGGTGCCATACACTCCGCAGCAGAATGGAGTTGCTGAACGCTGCAATCGAACATTAGTTGAAATGGCAAGAGCCATGCTGAACAGTGCTGCTTTAAATGAGAGTTTCTGGGCGGAGGCAGTCGCTTGTGCTGCATACCTGAGAAACAGATCACCCACGAAGGCATTAGATGGTAAAACACCATTTGAGATGTTCACTGGACATAAGCCAGTTGTAAAGCACTTGAGAGTGTTTGGATGCATAGCTGTTGCACTGGAGAAGGGTCCAAAGAAGAAGTTCCAGGAGAAAGGAAAAGAGTATACGATGGTCGGATACTCAGAGTCTTCAAAAGCATATCGTTTGTTCGATAAGACAACAGGTGATGTAAAGATCAGCAGAGATGTTTGTTTCATTGAGAGCTGTGTGCCTAAGCTCAATGAAAATTCCAGCGTATCAATAATACCAGATGATGCTGAGTTTGAAGATGAAAGCAACTTGGCGAGCGACGACGATGAGAAAGCAACCGACGACGAGAAGGATGCTGACGACCTTGAGGAGGAGGCCGATGATAAAGACGTGGAAAATGTAGCAGCAAAGAGAGGACCAGGCAGACCAAAGATAATCAGAACGGGCTTGCGAGGACGGCCAACTAAACAGTACAATGTTCTGAATGTAATGTTAAACAATAACATTGAAGTTCCTGTAACAGTGCAACAAGCACAATCAAGTCCACAAGCAGAACAATGGAAAACGGCAATGCAAGAAGAATATGATGCGTTGATCTCCAACGGAACATGGGAGATGGTTGAGTTACCAACTGGACTGAAGCCCATTGGATGCAAATGGGTATTTGCTCTTAAAACGAATCCAGCTGGAGAAGTCGAGCGCTACAAAGCGCGTTTGGTTGCGAAAGGCTGCAGTCAGAGATATGGCATCGACTACGAAGAGACGTATTCACCTGTAGTACGCTACGCTACAATTCGGATGATCCTGGCAATGGCAGCAGAATATGAACTATACGTTCATCAACTTGATGTGTCGACGGCGTACCTGAATGGAGATCTCGATGAAGACATCTATATGCGGCAGCCGGAGATCTACGACGACAAGTCTGGCTATGTGCTGAAGCTAAAGAAATCCTTGTACGGCCTGAAGCAAGCTGGCCGGGTTTGGAACACAAAACTGGATGGTGTCTTGACGAAGATGGGCTACAGGGCATGCGAGAGCGAACCATGCCTTTATACGAAAAGTTCCAAGGCCAAGACGATCAACGTGATTGCAGTCTACGTTGATGACTTGCTGCTAGCATGTTCAAACAAGGGTGAGATGTTAGCTACTAAAAAGGCTATCTGTTCTGAATTTCAGGTGGTCGATAAAGGTCCGGTAACAAACTTTCTGGGCCTGGAAATCCAACGAGAAGGCGATACTGGTGCGATACGTGTGAGCCAAAATAAGCATATCATGGGCTTGCTTAAAGAGATGGGCATGGTCCATTGCCGCACTGCAGCAACGCCGTTGGAAGCTAACTATCAAGTTAGTTGCGATAACGAGTCGTGCAAGCGCGTCGATGTTACAGAGTATCAATCTGTCATAGGATCGCTGATGTATATTGCGCTTTGCTCACGACCAGATGTCCTGCACTCGGTGTGCAAACTGTCGCAAAGGAATGCCGACCCTCATGGCGAGCATCTGGCAGCAGCAAAGCAGGTACTGAGATATCTGCACACAACTGCAGATCTGGCACTGATCTATGAGAAGACCGGCGTGGCAATCACTGGCTACGCAGATGCAGATTGGGCAGGCGACTCAACAGACAGGAAATCCTTTACCGGATACACATTCATGTGGGGAGGTTCAGCTTTTTCATGGACTTCAAGAAAGCAGAAATCTGTTGCGCTAAGCAGTACGGAGGCAGAGTATATGGCGCTCTCGGAGGCTGCAAAGGAGGCGATATATTTAAGTAAATTGATTGGTGAAATGAATTTGTATTTTAAGCTTGATTGCGTAACTATGCATGGCGATAATGTAGGCGCTTTAAATCTTGTTAAGAATCCTGTATATCACGCCAGAAGCAAACATATTGATGTAAAATATCACCATGTACGAAACTGTTATGAAAACAATTTAATCAATTTGAAATACTGTCCAACAAATGAAATGATTGCCGACATACTTACTAAAAATCTATCTAAAGTTAATCACATGAAATGTACTGCGTTGCTCGGATTAAAATAATTGTAAGAGACACGAATTGAGGAGGAGTGTTGATATGGCAATTCTTTGTCCAATGTTAAATGGCAACGCTGTAAGATCTTAGCTGTTAAGAACATACTTATGTTAAATAAACCAGTCTCTCTAAAACAACCAAACGTTGCGGTTCTTCTTTACGCCACTTGCCAACAAATACATAATTTAAATATTTTGTTTAATTCAATTTAAGCTATGTAGCAGGGATAAAGTTACAAAATTGAGCTAAATTGAGATAAACATTTTATTTTTATTATACCCGTTACTTAAAAAATAAGTAAAAGGGTATATTGTATTCTCTGCAATGTATGTAGCAGAGAGAAGTAGCATCTCTGACCCTATAAAGCATATATTTTTGATCAGCATCAACAGTTTATATAGCCATGTCCGTCTTTCCGTCCGTCCGTCTGTCCGTCCGTCTGTGTGAGGGCCTAGATCACAGAGTCTAGAGAGCTAGAGCAACCAAATTTGGCACTCAGACTTCTTTAATTAACGTTAATTATCTTTTTATATCGTAACAAGATCGGGCGAATAGAAATGTGGTCATGGCTGATTAAAGTTTCTAAGCAATGCAAGTGCCCAAAAGCATGCAATAAAAAATATTTAAAAATTTTTTATATAAGTAACGGGTATCCTATAGTCGGGAGATCGACTATAGTCTTTCCCACTTGTTTTTTTTATTAAATGTAGGTAAATTCTCGAAAATAGCTAAATACATTAAAAATTGAAGTATTTAAAACTCTTAAATTAAATGAAGAGCTACATATTTTATTTAAATTAATATTTAATTTAATATTTATTTTCTTTGACTTGAAATTGGATAGAATGTTTCAG
>JBAMBJ010002662.1:0-22553 GCA_037043495.1 Drosophila recens | reverse complement strand
TATTATTAACTATTAACTCTAAAATTATTGTAAGCATCATAGTAAAGTGGTTTATTTTTCGTTTGCTTTTTTTTATTGAAATATTGGTCTGTTTTATCTAGATTGTTACCCTGAATGGATTCTTTAATGATGCTCAATTTGCCAACAAAACAACACGTGGCTTAATATCAAACAATTAAATATTAATTACTTGCTATAACCTCTGATATAATGTTTTTCAATTTGAAACCAAATTTTATTTCTGGTATATTTTTGAAACTATTTAGTTCATTCTTAGCTTCAGTTATGACTGTGTGGCTTCATTCGCTCCTCATCCTCGTGGTTGTGGTTTCATCCGAAAAGCGGGATTTTCAATTCTTGATAGATACGTTTTATATCAAGGTGTGGGTGCCGGAACTATTTGAAGAACTCAACTATACTCTTAGTCAAGTTAATAATCGCAGCTTTATTAATGGCCATCTGATGTTTCAACGCACTATTGATGACCTTATTTTAAATACAACAATGGATTTCTGGAAAAAGGACAGCAGCGAAAGGAAACGCATTTATAATTTTAAAATGAATGTTTGTGCTCTATACGGACAATTTCATAAGAATCGTCTGTTAGGTGTCTTCGCCAAAACCTTTATGAATCACACGGCAGGGAGATTGAAATGTCCACTTAAAGCTGTGAGTTGCTCATACTATTCATTGAAAAACTTTTTGAACTCAATTTAACAAACATTTATCAGCATTTTAACTACACAATGAATAGCTGGCATCTGGAGGAACAAGACTTTCCCAGTTATACACCATCCGGCACTTTTCAAACCTCCACGGACTATTTTATAAAAAACAAAAAACATTTCCGTGTAGTGACGAGATGCCAAGTGCTCTATTAACCAATCTGATCTAGGAAACTAATGGAGCTATTAAAAATAAATATTTCTGCATCACCAAACAAATTTAGTTATTAGTTACGCTGTTAGTTAGTTGTTTGATTTATATTCTAGGTCTGAAGTAGGAGCGCGATATTAGAAAAGCATGAATAAAGTTGGTTCCTATCACAAAGACTAACTCAAAATAATAACAAGTGAGAAAGGCTAAAGTCGAGTTTCCGACTATAGGATACCCGTTACTTATTTATTGCAAGCATTTATAATACCAAATACGAAGTGTTGCATACTTTTAGGTACATAACTTACTTGAAAGACTTAAATCGGCCATTCCTACCATTATATTTGTCCGATCTTGTTGCGATTAAGAATGATAGCTTAAGTTAGTAGATATCTCAGATCTAGGCTCTCACACAGACGGACAGACATGGCTATATCGACTTGGCTGTTGATGCTGATCAAAAATATATACACATTATAGGGTCGGAGATGCTTCCTTCTCCTTGTTACATACATATCAACGAATAAAATACACCCTTTTACTTGTTTTTAAGTAACGGGTATAATTGCACATAACAAGTAATACTTATTTGGTTCTGTTAAAAGTGAAATAATTTAAAACATATTAGAAATCGATTATTGCTGGATCAAAGTCAATTGACTAGTTGGAAATCATAAACAGTTCTTTACAGACACTTAACATGGACACTCCAATTTTGTCTGTCTCGATTATGGTTTTGATATTCAGTTATATATTGATCACACAGGGGGCAAAGGTGAGAAGAAAAGTTATTATAATAAAAAAAATTAAATAAAAATGTTCTTAAGCGATAATAATTAAAATTTTCTTTCTTAGTTCCTTAATTTTTTTTTGAATGTTGTCGTAAGTTGATTTGGTTTAATTCTTAAACAAATATCATCTTCTTTTAACAGCCGAAAATCTTTGCGGAGTTTACCAAATTGAAATGTGTAAATCAATGGCCGGAGCTGGTGCAAATCAACTGTCATATTAATTTGACGGAGAAAAATTTGTCTGCTTTATATGCAGAAATAACGTTCTCTGAGGATTTGAAAAATATAAATGGGAGCTACAACGTAGCAATTGAACGGGATCACAAGTTTGTTGATTATACAACAGTGGAGTTAGACTACTGCTCGGCCCTGCAGTTGGTACACAGTCACAGTTTGATTCAAATAATATTATACGAATTTCGACGTGTATCTAACTTTCCATTGAGCTGTCCATTAAAAAAGGTAAATTTGTATACACCTACGTTATACTTACATATATACAATTTGTACAATTTATGCTCTTATCTTTGCAGAATAAAACATATTTTGTAAATGGTTACACCATTGACCCGAAGGTAATACCGATTTATTTGCCCGAAATAACATTTAGAACGAATACGACATTTCTCTCTAATAAACGAGAACTCTTGTACATAACAAGTGTTGGTCGAGTGGTGCGAAAGTAAATAAATAATCGATATTTTAAAAATCTATAATACACAATAGAAAAAAATTCTGCAATGAAATTTTGTGTCAATTGTACTAAAAAATATAAATAATATTGTATAAAAATATTTAAAAATTAAATATGGCCGTTCTTAATTCCAAATCCATTATATACCACTTTAATTTAAACTAAAGAATTAAACATAATTCAATGTTTACTTTCCCCGCTTTATACCCGAGTGTCAGTTAAAAAGCCTTACCAAATTCTACACCAACAATACGTTTTCCATAATAATGTCATTTTTGGGTAGTATTATCCACAACAAGCAATTTTTCGAGTACAGTTCCATAACTCGAGCTTCTATAACGCGAATTTCTTTCTAACTCGAAGTAAATGAGTGGCAGTTAAAATTATAAACTGAACTCTCTCTATAAGTCGAATATCTCCATAACCGAACCTTTTCTTTGGATAATACACTTTTAAAATATATTTTTTTTATTTAAAAACAACGTATATCTTAGCGCAAATAAAGTTTAATTAAAAAATTCTGAAATGCTTCCACAAAATACACACCAATAAATATCATAAAATTTATGAAAATATTTTATTTATTTATTTTATATTATTTCTCTTTATTTATACGAGTATTATTAAGATCGGTGGAAATGTAAAATTGCAGTCGAGCTATGTTTATAAGGTGGCAGAAAGGGTATATGAAAATTAAAAGTGATTAAATGTCAGAGAATAATAGCTTCTCGTACCCAATAACCATTTTGGTATTTTGTTTATCTAAGTGTAATTCATCAAAATACTATATGATATAAATATAGTATATATTGATATAGGAAAATATTCAAAATGATTTATTTTATATGCATTGCAATGATTGCACCCGATCATTGAAGATTGATCATTGGCTATGGCTAGTAATATTTATATTTTGCTCCTACTCATCATTACGAGCGCAAAATCAGAGGGAAGCTTTAAAGTTGTGATTGAAAACTTAATATTAATAAACCACAATCCTGTGATTGTCGCTGAGTTAAGCAGTCAAACATTTCAACTAAATAACCGAAGCTATGTCAGCGGACAGGTGAGAGTTAAACGCATTATCAATGAGATGGAGATCAGATGGACTATGGACCTGATCAAGTTAAATAACCAAACGGTGCGTCTTTTCAATATGCGAATGGATGCCTGCAAATACTTGGAAGGCGTACATAAAAGCAAAATCCTCAACTCATTTCTAAAATCGATCAAAAATCATGCATCGGGAAATTTAAGTTGTCCAATAAAACCGGTAAGTATAATCTATATTTTACTTTTATATGTGTATACATATATTTTATATATATTTTACTTTTAAATATAGAAATAAATATTATTTTATAAATATTCTTTATTGCAGAACTTTAACTATACGCTCGATAAATGGTATTTTGAAGCCAAAACTGTTCCTACTTTTGTGCCCGAGTGTAAGTTTCAGGGAACATTCGAAGTTCATACGCAAAAACAAAAATTAGCTAGCGCAAAATATTACGGTCAGGTTACACGCGATTGACTTAAATGGAAAAATACATAATTGGAATATTATCTTAAATTTCAATAATTTACATCTATCTATTATTGAATGTTAAATATTTATGATAACTGCATAAATGTTGCAATTAAAAAAAAAAAACTATTATTTTTTGGTGTTTTTGAGAATGATTTTAAATTTTTGACATTTCAGTTCAAGCTGAAAGCTTTCCCATGGCTGTGTGGTATCGGTTGCTTATCATCCTTGTGGTCGTTTCGTCTGAGAAACGTAAATTTCAATTAATATTCGATGTAGTTAACATTAAGCATTGGGCACCGGATCTTATAGATGAGATAAATTCAACTCTGGTTCAGATAAATAATCGCAGCTATATCAATGGTTATTTCATATTGCAACGAAATGTCGATAAGCTAGAAGTAAATTCAACGATGGATTTCTGGAATGTTAAAAATAAGAGACAACGTCTTTATTCCTTACATATGGATGCGTGTCGATTTTTGACAATGCTTCATAAGAATCGTCTTTTAAGCATATTCTCAAAGAGTTTTCAGAAGCATTCAAATGGATTATTAAAATGCCCCTTAAAAGCAGTAAGTATCTCGGCTCGATAAGAAAGTAAACTAACAGATTTTGAATTTGGTATTGTCTTAAACTTTATCGTATAAGTACCTGGCATATATACGACCAGTCAAAAATTGAATGCTATGATTTCCAAACTATACCTTTCTATCTTGTTTAACCGACTTTTTTAACAGTACTCACATTAGTTTCCTAACCAAAATCCCATGGGTTTTTGTTCTGACATATGTTTAATTTTTAGCCGACACTATAATTCTGAGATTTTATACAACATTGACGCGTTTTTAACCAAAGAGTTTCGTTAAAGAACGGTCGTGTGACGCGTGCTTAACTTTTAAATTATTTTTTCCAGCACTTTAACTATACGATCCAAAATTGGTATCTGGATGAACAGGACTTTCCCAGCTATATACCCGAGGGCAGATGGCAGACCATAACTGAATATCTTATACGCAAAAACAGAGTTCTACGTATAGTGGTCCGTGGAAGGGTGATCTATTGACTTTAAAATTATTGTAAACATCATAATAAAGCTGTACGTGATATTAAAATTTCGTTTGCCTTTTTTATTGAAATATTGGTCTGGTTTATCTAGATTGTTACCCTGAATGGATTCTTTAATGATGATCAATTTGCCAAAAAAAACAACACGTGGCTTATTATCAAACAATTATATATTAATTACTTGCTAAAACCTCTGATATAATGTTTTTCAATTTGATACCAAATTTTATTTCTGGTATATTTGGAAATCTATTCAGTTCATTCTTAGCTTCAGTTATGGCTGTGTGGCTTCAGTCGCTCCTCATCCTTGTGGTTGTGGTTTCATCCGAAAAGCGGGATTTTCAATTCTTGATAGATACGTTTTATATCAAGGTGTGGGTACCGGAACTATTTGAAGAACTTAACTATACTCTTAGTCAAGTTAATAATCGCAGCTTTCTTAATGGCCATCTGATGTTTCAACGCACTATTGATGACCTCATTTTCAATACAACAATGGATTTCTGGAAAAAGGGAAGCAGCGAAAGGAAACGCATTTATAATTATAAAATGAATGCTTGTGCTCTATCCGGACAATTACATAAGAATCGTCTGTTAGGTGCCTTAGCCAAAACCTTTATGAATCACACGGCAGGGGCATTGAAATGTCCACTTAAAGCAGTGAGTTTATATATTGATAAACTTTTTGAACTCAATTTAACAAACATTTATCAGCATTTTAACTACACGATGAATAACTGGCATCTGGAGGAACAAGACTTTCCCAGCTATACACCATCCGGCACTTTTCAAACCTCCACGGACTATTTTATAAAAAACAAAAAACATTTCCGTGTAGTGACGAGATGCCAAGTGCTCTATTAACCCATTAATGGCTGCCCATAGATCGGCTGGTACGATTTTGACAAAATTTGGAAATGTGTGCCTAGAAGACAATAGAAGTTGAAAGAAACAAACAAAAAATTTTTATCTTCAAATTTATTTTTTTCGATTTCCAAAAAATTCCAGAAAAAAAGCTAGATATTTACCTGTAAAAAACTACAGGTATAACAAGGATAACTAAACTGTTCAATTTTAATGCTTATATTTTTATTATTTCTCTTTACTATGAAATAAATTTTGCCCCAATATCTCTCACATGCCCCGAGCTAGAATTTTTAAAGTGTCAAAAAAGGTATTTAAATACCCATTAGCTTAAAATGGCTTAACAAATCTGATCCAGGAAAATAATGGAGCTATTAAAAATAAATATTTCTGCATCAACAAACAAAGTTAGTTATTAGTTACGCTATTATTTAGTTGTTTGATTTATATTATAGGTCTGTAGTAGGAGCGCAATAGGAAAAGTATGAAAAAAGTTGATTTCTATCCCATAGATGGATCAAAGTCAATTGACTAGTTGGAAATCATAAACAGTTCTTTACAGACACTTAACATGGACACTCCAATTTTGTCCTTCTCGATTATGGTTTTGATATTCAGTTATATATTAAACACACAGGGGGCAAAGGTTAGTTTCTTAATTTTATTATATGTTGTAAGTTGATTTGGTTTAATTCTAAAACAAATATCATCTTCTTTTAACAGCCGAAAATCTTTGCGAAGTTTACCAAATTGAAATGTGTAAATCAATGGCCGGAGCTGGTGCAAATCAACTGTCATATTAAATTGACTGAGAAAAATTTGTCAGCTTTGTTTGCAGTTATTACGTTCTCGGAGGATATGAAAAATATAAATGGGAACTACAACGTATCAATTAAACGGGATCACAAGTTTGTTAATTATATTACAGTAGAGCTAGACTACTGTCCATTAAAGAAGGTCTCTAATAAACGAGAAATCTATTACGTAACAAGTGTTTGTCGAGTGGTACGAAAGTAAAGAAATAATCGATATTTAAAAAATCGATAATACACAAGAAACCCGCACTTGATATATTAAAGCATAGTACGCAAACTCAAAAAAAGGCCTGGCGTAAGCCCAAACTCCATATAAAAAAAACGCTGGCGTAAAATCAAGAAGAAGAACTTGACATTTATTACGCTCGGGTGTCCGCAGACTAAATAAAATAACAGAGCTGTTAAGTAAAATAACAGAATGGGCAGCACTACTTGAAACAGCTGACAAGCCCAGCGAAACATCAAACTGTTTAGAGTTTCGCTATCTATCTATCTCACTCTCTCACAATAACTCAAAAGAAATGGCCGGGAAATTAACAAAAAACAGCAGATTGACTCTTTTTGAAACAGCAGACAAAATTCTGCTGATTAACGAGGTGGAAAAGAGGCCAATATTTGTATTTTTTCATTAATTTAGAGGGAGAATCCACGTAAAAAGTTCTAAGGCGATGGGTGCACCCAAAACCCGCTGTGCTTGCGTGCCATCGCATATTTCTCCTCTATTAACATTAATATACATTTTTCATTGCCTATTCTCTCCTCTTTTATCCAAATCAGTTCTACATGCTTAAATTTAAAATAAACCGCCGCTGACGCATAGAGCTACCACTCAACTTTTGGTTATTTGTCCGTGTTGTATTGGCAACACTGGGCTTGCGCTCGTCGACAGCTAAATATTGAGCACTTTACGCCGCGTAAAATTTAGTTAGCTTGCGTACTAAGCTTAACAACGGAAAAAAATACCGCAATGAAATTTTGTGTCAATTGTACAATGTGCATTTATAAATAAAATTGTTTAATATTCTTTAAAAATCCATTAAATTCCACTTTTATTTAAACTAAAGAATTAAACATAAATTCAATATAAACACGCTTGGTTTCAATTAGTTTTCAAACTCCAACAACCACAGAACACATTTCAACACAAAAATATCACATTTGTATTCTTTTTCCAACACTAAACAAGGCACCCAGTTTTATATGATTTATAGAGACATAGCATGTTTGCATTATTTTACGCCACTTCTGTTGACATTTAAAACTGTTTGCTCCGACTATAAAAAAAGGGCATCGTTGTTAACACTTTTTAAAAACTATTCTTGCTGAGAGTATTATGATACTGACGTTAAATATGTTAAGCTTGTATGGAAAATTTTTTGACTTTATAGACATATAAACGAATATGTTTCTACACCTTACTTTACGGTCCAACGAAACCTGCTCAAGTTTTAATATTTAAATCATAAATCACAATGATCTCATAAAAATCGGAACAGTGTAAGCAATTATTGTAAAAGCAAAAGTTTCTTATTAAACATTTCTTTAATTAAAAAAAAAAGAAAAAATCATAGGTATTATCATAAAAAAAAAACAGATGAAACAGCATATAAAACTTAAAGCTCAACATATATAAATGTCACTTCCATTGTCATATATGTATCTTGATGAAAGGGCATCAAATTGTCGGCATTGCGGAAATAGATATTCCACCTCTGTTGAGTTTTTTTTTTTTTACTGTATGCTTCTGTTGTGCAGAAAAACTTGATTACAGGTGCGCTAATTTAGTTGCACGCGAAAAACACGCGCGTAATCAAAAACGGTAGGTGAAGTGCCAACCTTCCATTCTGTCCCCCATAACAAACTCGTCGTGGTGCCACCGTGTTGCAAGTTGTAACCCTCAACCCCGACGCTGATGGTTTAAATTGGAGTTCATGGCATGCCATGTCGGCGGTTGTTCGCCTCTGGGCGCACAACAATTTAATTTATACACATACATACATACATTCGAGTGCATTTGTGTGTGTGAGTATTTATTTTTTATATGCAATGGCAGCGCGCAAAAATGTATGCAATAAATTTTTAATTTAAATCAAGCCATCACCCCCATCACACACGCCCCTCTTAAGTTATTAACATATGAGTGCAGCGCAGTCACTAACCTGTCTCTGATGATTTAGGAGACTCTTCGTGCGTCTATTCCAACTGGTTGACTTCGAGCATGGCGCTGTCGTTTGCAGGATTCAAGTGTCAGCAGAACTGCAGGTGACAAAGAAATGTAGAAAAGAAACATTTACATAAATTCAAAAACACACAGTATAATAGAAAAGTCAAGCATATAAATTCAAGCGATATAGATACCATAAATCAGTCTATAATACAATGGCATATAATTATTTAAAGAATTAAATAAAATACTTTACAAACCTATAATCGTCAAGCATCGTTGTTAAAGAAATTCTAATTTTACATTATTATTTTAAATTAAAAACACATTTCATATTATTCCTCTGTCATTCCAAAAATATGTAGGTAAGATTAATTAATTTTTAATTTAAAAGTTACAAAGTAACTCATTTTTAATTTTAAAATAAAAGCTTGGGGGTAGGGTTTATTCTGAATTTTTTTTTAAATTAAAATTTAGAGAATAAGAGATTTTTTTATTTTTAAAATCAAACACATAAGTTTAATTCAAATAGGAATTTTAATATTCCATGGCAGTTTTCAAATTTTCTCGTTTTGGGGTGTGTGCTAAAACATTTTGTTAATCAAGTGCAACTATGTGTAGTACATATAACTGTAATAGTATATAGAATACGTATTTATGCAAAATGTTGGCAATTCTTGTATTATCCTTAATAATGGTAGGATGACATGACTGATGTATATTCTTACGGCAATGATTTAAGTAATATCTGTGATTCTATTGTAACATTTATTTTTAATTTAAATAATTTACTTGCTAAAATATAAAGGATTACTACTAAAATTTCTATTGTTTATTTATCATGGACAATATGTGATCAAACTAGTTATTTGCTGGTAGCATTCAATTCCACACGAACTTCTTGGCAGAGCTGCTCGACCAGCTTGTTGGACTGCTCCATATCGTGGCGCAGCTTGGCGAGACTGATCTGCATTCGGGCCATTCGCACATCCCCTGCCCTCAGCTTTAACTCCTGGGTTGTGGTAAAATCCGTTGGTTGTCGCTGGCCACCCAAACGCACTCGATTAGTAATTGTAAACGGCGAATTGTTTTCGTTGTGCCGCGAGATGGAATGTGAACTGGGACAAGGTTTCTTGTCATGTGTTTCTGGCATTATGTTCTACCTAGCTTTTTATTTTAACTGAAAATTTGGTTAGCCAATCACCGGTTTAATTAATAGAGTATGAAATATTTCCTAATGTTTCAGAATTATTAGCTTTACTTTTGACACAATCAAGAGCGACTGCTCCGACAAACCAAACTTAAAGCAGAAAGGAGTATGAAAATAGGAGAGAAAAGAGTATGAGAGGAGAGTGGAGGGTAAATTGAGTGTGGGTGCATGTGTGCACTGAACCAAGCCACTGAGCTTTAATTACAATTAACCGCAAATGATGTACGGACTGCGGTGACGCAAACAGCATTGGCTTGCGGTCAAGTTTCATGAATGAAAGCCGTGGCAATATATGACTATCGCACACGCTGTGAATACACTTGTTTACTTTAAAAAACCCCATCATAATAATAACTACAGTCGAACTTCCCTAATTCAAAGAAACTGTGATCATATATAAAAAAAAATAGATAATATACAAATAAACCAACTCTTTAGCTTAGCAATTGACCTTTTTTTAGAGAGTATCTTACGGTTAAGTATTATTGACTTTGGATACTAGATTTTCGAAGGGCGTGTTCGGTAAATTATGGTTTAATGAAATAATTAAAGCTTATCTTAATAAATGATGCGAAAAGTCATAGGATATTTATAAATTATAGAATTTTTAAGTTTAAATTATGTTTTAACAGACATTTATATCTTGTAGCATGTGATAAGAATTTGGAAAGTCCCAAATATAAAATTTATTTGTTTCAAAACACTCTAAAAATGTTTTGATTGGAAGACGGTTGAAAAAAGCGGATAACATAAGCAATAATGAACAAAAATGTTGATAATTTTACTATCAATATTTGCGATGATCAGAAGGAACGAATAGTAATGATTTAACAATTTAAATAGAAAGCGAAAATACATGTTTAAATAAATAAACTACAATGTGATATCTTTATGAAATTCAAAGAATTTCAAGCCTATTATATGTAATTCTGTGCAATATGTACAACTGTAAAAAAAACGAAATGAATAGACACGAGAATGTAACGAAAATGGAATTTAATGAAAACCAATTTCATAATTTGCGAAATTCTTAATGAATATTTAACGAGTATAATTCAATCGGACTTAACTCAATTATGAGTCAACGAATGTGAGAAGTACATCTCAAACCAATTACAAAAGGGTATAAGCAACATGCATGTATTTAAAATATGTGTATATATGTATGCATGACAGGAGGGGAGATTGGCGGCCTGAATGGGTCAGTTTTGTTGCCTGGTAAATTCGAAGCGCGTCGAGTTGACTTGGGCATGCAATTAATTAAAAATACATGCAATGCGAAATGCCCCAGACATTTTGATCCTTCTGCCTTCCCTGGCCCCACTTGCAGCTCATGACGTGGGCATTTCGAAGCTCACACCGAGAAAAATATACGAATATGCGGCTACAATTTGACCGCAGCACAAGCAAAGGACTCACATACATAAGTGCCTGGCCGGGCAAGGACTCCGGAGTCCGGACTCGAAGCATATTGGACGCACGTATATAACGAGTACACTCAAGCATCGCTAAATGCATTAACCAACCTCTCAGCTCCCCTCTCTATCTCTCTCTCACCCTCTTCTCCATATCCTTGGCGCAACTGTGCGTGCAAGTGGTCAAAATATGCGGCTCCTGGTTTGCTGATTCCTATATAGCTACCATAGCTCCTAGAGGTCCTTTCGGTAGCGGGCGTTCATTTGTAAACAACGTTGTCGTAGAAAACAAATAGCAAAGCGAACAAGTACAGTAACAACATCAACATCAACGCAAGGACATCAAATAAAGTTAAGCAAACAAGAACATTAAGTGCATGGATGTTGTTTTTGCTCCGACTTCCATCCCAAAGATACTACAGCCACAACTTCATTAGGATGGACCAGACAGCAGACAGTTAGACTACGTCTTCAAATCGCACTTATTGATTTTTTCTGCTCATATTTCTGTTAGGCATATACCCGATACCATTTTATATCCTTTAGAAAAAATAATCAAAAGAAAGAAGCAACCAATTCTGCAAACCTTTACAATTTTTGAGAAAGGTTCGAGTCTTTGTTCAATTAGATGTAATTTTCTTTTTAATTCTCAAAATTAAGCAATTTTCCATTTATTTTGATTTTTACTTTTTCAAAAAATCGAATTTGAGATCATGATTTGTTACTATTGAATTTTAAGCTCTTCGGTTATTAAAAAATATATTAAAAAAAAAAAAAACAAGTCCGATTCGTAATTGAGCTCGTGGAGAAAATTATTTTAATTAAACCACACTCGTATCATCAAAGTACTTTGAATCTTAATGCATACCACACAAGATATAAGAATCGAGTGCTCTTTCATCTAAAACTACAAAGTTTATGTAATATTTTTTCGATTTGTTTTAGAATTTTACAGATCTACTTAATTTAATATTCCATTTTAATACTGCATAAGTTTTGTAGTAAGAAGAGTATATAATTAAACCATACCTGTTAAATAATGATTAGTAATCATAATCATTAGTAATTAGATTACTTTTTTTTTAAAGTCGAACTAATAATTAAATTAGTAAAAATAATCAGAAAGATTTTGTTTTTTTCTGTTTATTTTTGAACAATTGAAATCATTTTAGATTATTTCTAATTTTCTGTAATCGTAATCATTATATAATCACATATTTTTCAACAGTGAATTATATAATCACTACGATTATTTCTAAAAATAATCTTAATGATTAGTATTGTTAATCGACATTTAACAGGTATGAATTAAACTCACATAAATCACAGGATATCTGCGAGTAGTGCACATTTGTATAAGAGTATTCCATTTCAAGTCATTTTATTTTTGCCATTTCTATTCTTTCACAATTTGCACCTGATCTTTTTTTTGTTTCCTTTGTCTTGCGGACACGCCGTGCAGAGTGTCAAATGCCATTAAATGTCAACTAACAGCAGAAAAGGAGACTGACGGCGCCAAGTGGCCATCTAGGCAGTAGAAGTCCAGGTACAGGGACAGGTAGCTACTGATTGCCAGGTAACTCTCAACGGACGAATGGGGATGGTGAAGAATGCATAGCGGATATTTCACTTACCTTTTACTTTTTAGCTTGACAAGTGGCAAACGCTCTGACAATGTTTTGACGATTCTGGCAGGTGTAAGCGATTCTGACATGAACACACACACACACAAATACACACACAACTATAAGAAATTAGATGGAATGTGTGATGGGTGTGGCAAAGTCAACACAAGAAAATACATATCTTATCTAAATATACTCGTACTAGCTGTTCAAATATTATGACTCGATGGCACACAAGAAACTACTTACGATGACTAAGCTCGGAAAACCCTCAATATGAATACAGCACATATAAACACAGATACATACTTATGTACATAATATGAATTAATATTTCGACCTGGGACATATTGACACTAAGTTCATGACTTATCAGCACCTGTAATAACAATTACATATTAATAGTTTAATCATCACCTTAAAATAACTTTGACGTCATAAATTTAATTATGTTTAACTTGCTCGATTCAACAATCTATCTTAAATGTCAAAACACTGTTTTAATTTGGTTATTTCTAACCATAAGTGATATATTGATTGAAAGTGGATTTAGTCAATGGTTATTGCATTTAATAAATTGCTAAAAATTAATATTTTAACCCCTTTTTCCTCCTTTTCATAAAAAAAGTTATTTTTTAGCAATTTTCAAAAAATCATAAAAAATATTAGAGAAGACATTTTTGAAAAAAAAAGTTTTGCAGTCACTATTATTTTGTGTGAAGAATTTTTGCTTCAAAACATTTTTTGTTTAAACCAAAGGAAAAAAGTTTTAAAAGTAGACCTTTACAAAAATTGTAAATTTTCAATGGGTACGTATTGAGTTAATTAAAGTTTTGCATCATGCAAACGGAATTTAAATGTCCTATCCATTGATGACAAAAACTTACAAGAAGTAAGTTTAAATTATGAGCAGATTTAACTTTAAATGTTGTCAAAATAAATATGCCGACCAGTTAAAGAAATTGCAAAATATTTTAGCAAATCTTAAGAACTAAAAATCAAAATGGACAACTGCAAATAAATCTACTAATAATAACAATAGTAATTTTTGTTACAAAGCATTTGTTTAAATAACTTAATTTAATAAAGGAATCTTTAACAAATCTTAAAATCTAAATATAAATGTACAAAAAACGAGAGAGCGAGAATCTTCCCATTGAATTTCCCTTGCATATGTGCTTAATTCGAGATCCATCCGATTCGCGTAATCAGATGCGCCATTGCGCTGCCAAATGATGGCAATAATCATAATGATAATCAGGATAAAAATCCGAAATCGTGGCTTGACTTAATTGAATACATGCTGGGCGCTCAAGTTGCTAAACTTTGTTGTATCCGCATGAGGCAGATACCAAAATTGCAGCAGGCGATGATAAACGAGCAAGTCGAGTAATAGGAAACAAACAAGCATTAAGCCAAATATATATATGTTTATACACTTATATCTAAACAAATAATATTTATGGGCTCGCTCCTTGGAGTCTCCAGCCAGCAAGAATTTTTGGCAACGCTTAGCCGCCTCTGTAGGACAGTTAGAAGTCGACCAAGCCAGTTATATTTATGTGCCCAGCCGCGTATAATCAGCAACACCTCATAAATTAGCAGGACAATCGTGGCTTAAATAGAATTATACGATAATATGGTCAGTTTTTGGTCAAATTTTCTATTTAAAAAAACCAGACTCGTTGCAACCATAAAAAAGTTTTTAATGGAAACATCCTAATGAAGTTTTAGTTTGGTTTGAGTTTAAAGGAAATAGGATTTTCTATGTTTGGTAAAGAGAAAAAGTCAAGATATTATAAAATATATGTAAAAACGTTTTAAAAAGCCATAAGGTAACATTTAAAAAATAACAAGTCAAATTACTTTTATGAATATTTGTTTTCAAAATATTCTTTTGGAGAAAGCGACATCGCTACAGACGAGGTTAATTGGAAGATGCATCGTCTATTATAGGTTCAGTACTATATAGTAGTTATAATGCTAACAGTAATAATTTTTATTTTGACGTAAAAAAATATTTCATATACAAAATAAAATTGCAGAGTAACAAAAAATGAATTTAATCAAAGGAAATATATTTTCGTACTTAAAAAACAAAATTCGTGAATTTAAGGTTCAGTAGTTAAGTTCAGTACAATAGTTATAATGCTAACAGTAATAATTTATATTTTGACGTAAAATAATATTTCATATACAAAATAAAATTACAGATTAACATAAAATTAATTTAATAAAAGGAAACATATTTTCGTACTTAAAAAAATAAATACTTGAATCTAAAACTGAAAAGATAAAAAAATGTTAATTCACTTAACATTTGATGCATGAATCCAGAACAACCACATACTATAGTGCTGCTGTAGGGTATGCAACAAATGTGCAATTTAAATTTTTAAATTTAAAAGGGAATTGTGGCGATGGATGGACAGAGGTGGCTTCGGGCTGAGTTGTTTTGCTTCAGCACCTTCAGACACACAAACAGCAATCAACTGGCAGACGAATCAGGCGCAGGCGTTGGCTTCCATTTGGGTTCTGGGCCCTGGGCAGACGATGGCGGCAATGGCAATGCCTGGCAACAGCATCCTCGTTGCACACACTCACACTCAAACACTCACTCACACACACATGATGTACTATGTGCGACAAAATCAATAAATTGTGTTTGTTGTTTTTTGGTCGTTGTCGTTGTAGTTGTTGTTATTGTTGTTGTTGGGTGGCTGCCCTGGAGGAAGATTTCAGCCAATGTCCAACAAATATAAATCTTTAGCTCACTTAAGCCCTTTAAATATTATTATCAATGGCCAAAGCAAAAGATTCACATATACACACACACACAACTTCAGATGCAGCCAGTGGCCAGTGGCTGCCACTGTTTGTGGCAGGTGTCGGAATATGTTAAAGCCGAAATGGAAATGCCCTCGAGCATGCCTATAAGAAATTCAATGATTTAGTTATTATTTCCCTTGGTCAGAGAATATTTAAAATTGTTTCATTTTAATTTTTGAGCTCAAATTTGTTGTCATTGAATATTCAAAGAATCAGATCGTATAGATTTGCATAAGTTGAAAGAATAGCATAGGCATGAACCTTATTTAAACAATTTTATATATTTATTTATTTATATATTTATTTAAACAATTTTATAAAATTGAAAATTTATGATTGAATGGTCTTAGACTTAAACTTAGCACCTTCATACTCATTTTATTGGCTTGAAATAAATATTTATAGCATAAATTGCATCTAGAAAATGTTGAAAATTTCCAGAAAACTGAACTAGCAAAAGCTGTTTAAATTTTATTTTATTTTTTATTTATGATCGGTCGACCTCAAGGCGTTTGAAAGCACATAAAATACATAGATATTTAAAAAAAATAAAGTATACATCGTATTAAAAATGAAACCAAATTAGTTTTGGAAAAATCTATAAATTATCTGTTATCTAATTCATTTCTTGACTTGTTCGTAAAGCGATCTTTACAACATTATCAATCTGCTCCAATAAGTATGCTATATATTGCTGCAGATTTAAAATGAAATGAACGAGAATCGAATAAAAATAAAAGAGTAGAAGAATGGGAACATAAGCTATAAAGAGCAAACTTTATTAAGTTAAATTCAAGAGTAATACAATAATAAAAAAAAAATTATTTAAATTAAATTCAACGTCATTTGATCTCGTCTAAAAACAAAATAATCACTTAATAATTTCAAATGCATAAATATAATAATACCTTTAAAGCTACTGCTCAAAATATATTTATGCAAAATAAATATTAGTGCAGTAGACCGTTATAATTGTCATATTAGAGAAAAGAGAGTAGATAGCTTGGACACGAGACGGCTTGTCGAGTGCTTCGAGTGCCCAGTTGGACAGTTGCAGTTGTGAAGTTGAAGTTGAGAAAAGTGCAGACGCTTTTGGGAAATTGCTTAATTTAGCGCAAAAAATTATCCACTAGGCGAACGGAGCAGACTAAGGGTTAATTCCAGACGACAAACGACAGAGGCAGACGACAACAATTTGAAATTTGCTTTTAAAATGACAGCAATGAAAATACGATACAAAAGCAAACACATTTACACAAAACTAGACTACACTGAAGTTAGTCTTTCATTTTTAACACTTTTTAACACATATACATTGAGCACACGCACACACACATACACATACAGGCAATAACAATAATAAAGTACAGTCGCTTCAGCCAAATAGACCATCTAATCTAATAAACGAAATGCCCATCCAGATGAATGGGAATAATAACGACGGCGCCGCAGTGGTGCTGGATATTGAAGGCAAGGACTGTGAATTGAATGCAAATACAAAGACCATTGGCTGGAATATTAAGAAGAAGGAACCAGACGATCCAACCAAACTGAATCCACCCAACTTTTTTGTCGATGTTCAAGAGAGTCACAAACAGATCACCGATCGATTTGTGGAGCTGCTCAATCTCTTCGAGGACTATTCAAAGATCATGGAAAGCGAACAGGCCCATTTCAAGCCACAGCCCAAACTGAAGCGCACTCAATCCGAACAGTTCACAGCGGCGCACACGCAGCCTGAGCGTAAGTTAAAAGAGCGAAAGGGTTGTCTGAAAAGTTTCTGATCTCCACTTGAAGAAGACTTGACACATTTACCAAATATTGATCATGTGATTATGCATCTTTTGATATATTATTGACCAAGACTTAAACCATATCATTCGTATGGATATCGTTTGAGAGTCGATTGAAAAGTGGCTAGTTTTCTAGCGGAAATCATAGTCTTGGCTATTTTTGAAGCCGTTTCTATCTTGCAATCTTTTTAACTGAGATTTTGTTTCTGTCAAAAACCAATATTATGTATATACTATCATTTAAACCAGCGGTGGGAACGAAATCTGAATTCGGGAGCACTACAACAACATCAACAACAACAACCCTATTAGAGTCCACCTAAGTTGGGAGCAGCCGCTACTCCCGGAGCCACTGCGTGCCCACCGCTGATTTAAACGATAAACACACTATCGATATGCATTTAGACATGATTTCTATTTACCACCCTCGAACGTGTGCCATTACTAACGAGAGTTTTGTCTGTTACACAGCTGATAGCAGTGAGCTTCTAAAGACGACTGTTAGCCTCAATCGCATGCAGCTATCAGATTGCACGCTGCTGGGAATTCCCCGTAAACTCACCAACGAGGCGAGTTGTCAAACCTCATGGCTTGTTTTTCCCGACAAGAGCGATAAAAAGAATCTTCTGACGACACTGGATAAACCGAAAAACTCGGAAGAAAAGCAACAACAACAGAATCAAGATCCGAATCAACGTACCCTGCATATTGAAGTCGAATCGGTTAGCTCGACAACGGCGTTTCAACGTGCTCCACTGCGTCAACGTTTGTGGCAGGTTGTGATCGAGGCTTGGCAATCGGTGATCGCCGGTTTCAACATGATGGGCGAGAATCTTACCTATGTGCTATTTGTATTGCTGTGCATGTGGTGTCTCTATCTGATAATTGCACATTATTCTAGCTTCTTGAACACAAATGTGACTCAAAAATACGATATTAAGCACTCTATGATCCGCGTCCGAGGCCATCTAACACAAACATGAATAGCACTCATTTTTTTCATTTTGGGACCAACAACTGATGATGATGTAGTATACATATTATATTAAAAGCAATTCGTGTGCCTAAATGTTATTTATCGAAACATACTGGGGGTACAACAACACATAATGGCGAGACTGCAGTACAATGCCGAAGCAAAATCTGTCAGCATATAGCAAAAGCGATCGGCTAACGGTGGTCGATTTTGTAGACTGGGCGTCGCTACGGAAACCGCATCAATGTAGATCGTTTGACGGTTCAGCTCGCATGGTGCTCTCTCAAGTAGAGCACGATCTCCAGGCGTTGCATCTTGTGGATAAAGCTTTCGGAATCGTAGTTGTTCCGTTTGACACGCGATATCACTAAATTTCTTTATCAATTGATCATTTCTTCGATAAATTTCCAATTCATCTCCAGAGCTGTCTGTGGGATAAATGGCGATTAAAGCCCATTCTTTTTAAGCAGTGGTGGGCACGCATGGGCTCTGGGAGCTAGCGGCTGCTTGAGTCGAGGCATTTCGCGCCAGCCGCTCTATTTAAGAATCACTACAAATTCATTAAAAAATTTACCATCAGCCAATGCGGGAACCAACCAATTGTGCCATTGTTGTTTACGTTCCATCATCGGATAATCAGTTTGAAGATCGCGTTGCGATTGATTAAGGCCCGGAGCTGAGCAAATCGGGGTAGATGCACTCTGTTCATTGATCCATCCCTTGCCAGGCGATTCGTTGTCAATAATAATCTCTTCATCATTTGGACTGTATGGCAGTATGCCTAAAATATCGTAGAGTCTTTGGCATGGTCCTGCTTCGATGGGTTCCTTAAACCTCGATTGCCTTTGATCGATAGCCTCGTGAACTAAATCGGCTATAAGGGTGTCTATAACGATGGCCGACTGCGTCTCTTTGAATGCCATGAGGTGATAAATTTGGAATTTCGCACAGAAAAATCTTTAATAATGTAAAACAAACATATTTTCTCAAATTAAAGTGTCAACCTGACACTTTGTTGAACAATTATGAGTTTCGTTTGAGATCTTGAAAACATTAGAGTCCAAAATTAACAATGGATAATGACAATAAAAAACCGCCAGATGATGAGCAGCCAGGAGAGAGATCCAATGTTCTCCACTTGGCGGACGGCCAAATGGGTGAGACAGAAACAGACGAGCCCATACCAAGGCGCGTGAGCTTCGAGATGCCACGGCCGAGCAACTTGGAGGGCCCGAATCTGGATGAGGTCAAGGCCCTGGTCAAGGATATGATCGACAGTATTTTACCAAATTTTGAGCCAGATCGGGAAGCTAGCACCTCCACACTGACATCGATGACGACATCGGCCATGGGCTACGACGATGAGCGATTGCATCGCATTCTGCGATTGCTCGATCGGTGTACACGCAATCTGGAGGTTTTTGAGGAGCACATGCTGAACCCCAGTCGGGAAGCACATTCAAGCCAGGCTGATGAGCGACTGGAGCTGACACAACAATCCGAGCTGGCAACACAGGCACGGCCACAAAATAGCCAAAATCGAATCAGTAGGCAAAGTATCAACCAACAACAACAACAACAAGAACAGCAAGAAGGGGAAACGGAAGTAATTCCGCCCTGTGAGCGCACACATCATATAATCACGATCAGTGCCAACAGCTCATCACGATTTGCAGCTCCAGCTCCGCCTCGCACATTCATGGGTCGCATCGGTCGCACATTGGGCGACATTGCAGGTGCTCTGTGCCTGTGCCTTCAGGTGAACAAGGATTGCATTTTTTGTCTCGGCTTCTTCTTGGCGTTTGTGATCAGTGCCAGTTTTCTCACTGCCTTCTTTTATCGCACCATCAGCCTAAGCACTGCGCCCATCCGGGTGCCAATCGATCAAGTGCGATCGATAACTGCGGTGCCATCGGGCAGTGAAGCGGCCACACTGCGTTTAAATGGAGGCTATTACTATATCTACAATACTCATCGACAGCATTTTGTCTAATATTTCGATAGTCTGAAATTTATCTATCGTTTCATAAATGGATATTTATTAAGTGTAGATCGAATGATTTTTCTTTTATGTTCGATATTTTTAATTTGTATCGACTATTTGGATTGATTTTAATTTGGCCTAATTAAATTTGCCTATTGTCTACTGGGTACAGAAGCCTTAGTGCGGAGACTTCGTTTTCAAACCCGTTGAGCGAACCAATGAAATAGAACATTTGCCATATTGCACTCGATATGTATATATTTAATTTGAATGACCATCCATCTCTAAGCTCTCGGAGTTGAGGTGCCAACAACATTTAAAAGCACCAACTAATTAACTGTGGTAATCGTTATTAGTTCAAAATCTATATATAATTATTGTGTGGTTTTGAATAAATTAAAAATCGATTAAAATGACAATTAATATGTATAAACGAAAATCTCGTCATTGGGATTTTTTTTTTTCGAATTTTTGCTTTTCATCCAATTAATGTTACCAAATCAAAAAAAAAATAGTTTATTACAGACCGTCACCATAAACGCACAAATTGTGTTCTCTTTGACGACGGCTCTACTATTTAGTTATCCACTTGTCACAAATGGGGCTAAGGTGAGTGATAATTTTATAATCAAAGATAGACTCAAGTATTCTACTTATAACAGCTCCGAATAGATAATTGAAACATTTAATTTATTTAGAATTTGATTATTTTGTAAATGTTTTATATTGCTTAGTGTCAGGCCCACTTTTTTAATGAATTTGTCGTTTTAATAATGAAAATTGCTAAAATAAAAAATTTTGTGGTTGTTGCTGTGCATTAAAAAACTTATAGTGAAAACTAAGAACCATTTGAGAATTTCTAAACAAGTTTATGCAAAATAAGTTTAAGAGAAAAATTTTATAGTTTGCGATCTTACTAAGCTGTTCTGTAAGAATTCGCTGTGAGAACAAGTATCGAATACAGTTGAACTTCCCTGGAATCACCATTATCCAAAGAAAAAGTTCGACTTGGGAAATTATTTTATAAAAATCTTTAAAGAAAAGTTTGCAATTTGAAATGTATTTATGAATGAATGAAATAGTAGTTTCATTTAAAAAAACTATGAACAATAATTCCCTAACTCGAACTTTTTTCTCAGATAATGGCGATTCGAGTTAGGGAAGTTCGACATTTCTTAGTTTGCATAACTACGGTTTCTAATAATTTATTTATCTGCGACCCCAAAAAATCTTGTAGCGTCTCTACCATTAATATACGTATTGTTATTCACTGAAAATTGGAATGTTGAAAAAGAAAGATATAAACATGTAATATTTATTTAATCCAGTAAATTTGAAATTTAAGCATTATATAGATACAATTGGTTTGTGGCGGATTCAAGTTTGAGGACAATTTGAATGCTATTCGCATTTAACTCTGGACAAACGTCACGTTTGTTCCGACTCTAAAGGACTCTGCACTTTGTGGTGTCCCATTGTCCATTGCCCATCGTAAGTTGTGCGTTTCTTTTTCGTTTTTTTTATTTATTTTTTTTTTTGTGTCAGGCGTCGCATTTAACTTCAACTGACAATGGGTCACAAAATGGGTACCATTCCACTGCGCCACCTCGTGGGCAACCGAAATTGGCCACAAAACGTTCGTCGCCTGCTGTGCGGGCACAGGGAGAGGCCCAAAAACTTTTTGGCAAGATGCCAGCACAAAGGAATTATTGTTAATATAGGCTGCCCGGACAGAGCTAGAGTCAGAGTTGAACAGAACAGAACTGAGTTGAGCTGGCAGCCTGACCGGGCCTTCGGCTTTGAATGTTATTTATTTATGCGAAATATGCCAAACAGTTTGAAAATTCAACACTTCGCATTTACAAAACGAAAACTTGCATACCGAATTTAAAGTACACTATACGAACTGGGAGTGAAAAAA
>JBAMBJ010002661.1:0-10829 GCA_037043495.1 Drosophila recens | reverse complement strand
GTCAAAATACTTTATGCGACCACTGGACCTTTGATTTCATACATTTTTTTTTTTTTATAAAAAAATTCACTTTTGTTGGAAATTGTTTGGGCAACAAAAGTTAATACATATGTTAATAATAGAAATGTTGTGTAAAAGTAAGGAAAAAAATATATAATCTCCGGGGTGAAAAGAAGGTATAACTTAAGTAAAGCATAGCCTTTAACAGATATATTATAGTAGAAAAACTAATAATAACAAAGTGTTATAGCATATCTGTGCCTTAAGAACACACATAAGGTTGAACATTCATGAAGAGATTAAATGAATCAAACAAGAAACTTAAAAAAAAATTCGATTAGGTATTTAAAAAAATTGATTTAAATTAAATTAAACAATCTAAATTGTTAGTATAACTAAAATTTTTGTTCTTATTAAAGAAACATTGTGAATAGTGACTTAATTAATAAGTTTCAACTTACTTGTAATGCTAAAAAGAAATTATGAAATGTATATCGAAAACTAAACGGAAGTTGTGTTCGATTATCTTTTATGCCCTTGTAAAGTTTTGTGAGTTTGCTTGAACTATCTTCAGAAAGTTTCATGCTAGTTTAAGTTTTTGTTTTTAGTGGATTATATTTTATTGTTGTAGAAAGATGATTTCGTTCAATGTAGTTCTAACACTGATATATATTAAACAATGCTGTATAGTAAGTTTGTTTATATGTATATTTATGCTTACATACAATATATGCATATATTTACTATTCCTTATTTAATGCGTTACACATTTTGTGACAACATCAAAATTCCCTCTGTAAGGGTATTAAAAAGTAAAGATCATTAAATACTAATCGTAATCATGTTTCCATTTCTTCCATTCACAGGACGGCACCACACCCCTTATTCTGGCTGCGGCGGGTGGTCACATCCATTGTGTTTTGGAGCTGCTTGAACAAGGCGCGGAGCTGAATTCCCGCCGATCCACAGGCACCACGGCGCTCTTCTTTGCCGCGCAGGGTGGACATTTGGATGTGGTTCGCATATTGTTGAAGGCACGCGCCAAGGTGGACACGCCCTCCTTGGATGGTGGCACGCCCCTCTTTGTGGCCGCCCAGGGCGGACATGTGAAGATTATCAGAGAGCTGTTGGACTGTGGCGCCGATGTGAATGCCTGCATGAAGGTAACAATCAAACAAATCACTTCCAGCTGATGTTTAAAATAAATATGACTTTGTTTTTAGGATCGTGCTTCGGCGGCTTTTATCGCTGCCCAGAATGGACATCGGACTGTGCTATCTCTGCTGATCCTGGCGCATGCATCGATGGATATCAAGCGCATTGATGGCGCCAGTCCACTCTGGATAGCTGCACAAATGGGACACGATCATATCTGTAAAGTGCTGCTCCAGAATGGCGCCAATATCGACACCGTGCGCTGTGACGGCGCCACGCCCCTCTTCAAGGCGGCCCACAAGGGTCACGCGTCGGTCGTGACCGTGCTGCTAAAATATCGCCCCAATTTGGGCATCCTACCCAATGGGGAGACGGCGCTCCATGCGGCCGCCATGTTCGGACACATGACCGTATGCAAGCAGCTGGTGGCCGCCGGCAGCGATGTGCTGCTCAAGAATCAGGACGGACTAACGGCCATGGAGTTGGCACATCACGAGAACTACACCTCGATATGTGAATATCTGCGGGACCGGATGCGGGCAGTCATGGAGCGCAATACATCCGCCATGGCCAAGATCAGATTGTCGACGTAAAGTCGCCCAGCAATGACCAAATAATATAACAAAAATCCCCCCTTCGAAGTACCTTTCTGCACAATATGTTGGATTATTAATTCACTTACTTATTACGTATAAATCATAACAATGAAACAAGATTTGTGCAACAGAGTTTCTAACTGAAATATGCTATGGATAAATCATCAGGATTACTTTCAAATTTAACGCGTAAATAAGCTATTTTGTAAATTTTATAATAATAAGATTGTAAGCTTTAAGTTGTTACTGATTTTAAATCATTTTTTATATTTGTATATTTAGTTGTCAGTTGTAAAGAAAAGAAATTTATTTAATTGATTTACTTTATTTTAATTACTCATTGTACATACGAATTATTGTCATGAGTATTTGGAATATTCATATAGTTTAAACTCTGTTGTACATAAATTGTTTCACTTTGTTGTAATAGTGTGCAATCAAAATAGTAGAAATCCACCCTTAACAAATCCATATAAAGGCCAACGGATTAAAGGCAATGTTCCCAAATATATATAAGTATATATAACTTGAATATTATATCAATATTATAAATGTACTTAAATCCCTACAACTTGGAGCTTGTATTTGAATTTACGATTATGATTAACTCTAGCAATAGCTCGTATTTATGTATATGCAACAAAAAACTGTTAACATGGACCCATTGTTGGTCCTTTGTATATAAATTACGTATACATATGTATAAATTAACGCAAAACCTAACCCTAAGCAATTGTTACCAAGTGCTTTATGTTTATTCGCCTTTTTGTCTTATCTTAATTAGCTAAATAAAAATTTTGTCTTAATTAGCTATTAAATTTATCAAATGTTTTATGGATTTTTTTTGTTTATGCTCATGTAAATTAAATGGTAAATTATCACATACTTCGTGTTTATTAATAATTCACCAAATTCAAATCGGCTTTTTTACTCCCGCCAGTTAAAGCTTCAACTTAAAATGAAATGAAGGGTGACGTGTACAAAACATACTTTAAAATGAACTTCTTTATTTTATAAAATTTATAATTCATTTGGTTTTAACAAATTGTACTTTATTGCTAAATTAACGATTAAAAACTCACATTTAAATTGCGCGCTGCACTAATTGTAAAAATGTTATCGATATTGTCAATAATTTATCGATAACACTCGCAGTTTAAAAATTTGTTAAGCTTGGACTGTTATTCCCCGATGTTAACATATCCGAGCGTACAAAAACTTGCTCACTTAACGAACCATTTGCATAATTACGATTCGACGAACAATATAACATTATGTTAAATGAGCAGTTCGTTAAGTTCAGCAGTGATGACACACACCCTGCATTAGTAGAGACACAAGCCACAAAGAATAATGGGCCGTGTTCTCGTTTTCCTTTCGTCCAGTATTTCGCGCTTACAACTTTAAATATCCAAATTTAACAGTTGCATTATAAGTTTATTTTAAGCACTGTAGATTTTTAGAATAATAATAAGCCCACTTATACGCGATCATAACAGCTTTGGCTGCATTTTTAGTTGCAGTGGTAAGAGGGTTGCTCTGAAAGTTGCTTAAACTGACTGACTACTGTTGTCTCAACTTAACATCAAGAGCAAGAAGTGCAACCGACTGATTGCTTAGAATTTCTGTAGAATTGGTGGAAATTGCCCCAACATGTTGCCAATGCCAAAGAGCTTCAAACAGCTACAACGATTTCAGTGTTCAGTTCGTTTTTTCTCATCGTTGCGCGCGGACGTGGAGACCGTCGGCCTCTGTCATTTCCATTCCGTTTTGTGTGAGTGTTTTGAGCGCGCGCGCTTTTGTGTGCCTGTGTGTGTGCATGTGAGAATTTGTGTAGGTGTATAGGTGTAGTCGCGTGTCGTTCGTTTTTACTGTAACACCAACATCGCCAACAACAACGACAACAACAATAGGTATATCAGCGACCAGCAGCCCAAACGGTAGCAGCAACCTTAAAAAAAGAAAAAAAAACAAATACAAAGAAAAAAAAAATAAACAAAAAAAGTTGTGAAACGTTACGTTTTGGTGGCAAGTGTTCTGTGTGGCAGGCGGGCGGCGAAAATTCTTAAACAATAAAACAGGTTTGCACTGTGTGGTATGTCGAAGAGCACGAACAAGAGAGAGAGAGCGCCAACAGTCGAGAGAGCGACCGAGCAAGGAAGAGCAAGAGAGAGAACTTGTGAAAAAGTTGGGTGTGGGGAGCGCAAAAATTTGATATTTACTGTGCGCATCCGTTGCAAGGTCTTTTGCAGTCCTTAAACTGTAGTACGCGCGGTGCTGTTACAATTTAGCTTTGCCACACTGTGCACTGCTGAGGCTGCTGCTGGGAACCAGTTTGGCGTCATTTCCAATGCGTTTTAATAAATAACATGCATTCATTTGAATGGGGATTTTCTTTAATCAATAGGGAAAACCGTTGACCGCCTAAACCGTTACGTACGCATGGGTTGCTATGCCAAATACAAATTCCAGGCAGTCAGCCAGGTAGACATTACCATCCCCTCGTCTCACACGTTCCCTCTCTACAATCATTCCACAAAACAGCTGAGCTTTTGCAGTCGGGCCCCTAGCAACAGCGCGTGTGGCAGCAGCAGCAGCCGCCAGTGCTGATCAAATTTCAAGGGCTAAAAAAGCTAATTTTATAAAATCAAAAATGTAGCTAGAAATAGCTTAGAAACACTATTTAACATGCTAAATTGAATTATATCATAAACAACTCATTATTAGAAAATCCTAAAATGCTTATGTTATTGTAGAAAAGCTAAGTTCAGCTATAATATAGCAATGTTGAGTTGTAAAAGAGCTAAAATGGCAACACTGGCAGCAGTAGCAAACATTTCGATGTTCTCAGCTGTGCGAGCAAAGCGCAGACGCCAATAAACATGCACGCACACAAATGCACGCAAAAGCACACAGCCATACACACATAGATAGCCGTCATAGGCTGTTACTTTGAATTTGGCCTGTAAATTGCATTGCTGCCATCTCGCTTGCCCACATGTCCGAGCATTTGCAGTGAACACATGCCGGAAAGCACTTCTTTTTTGTTGTTATTTCATTTCTGCAGCCACTGTCGCTGTCGCTGCCACTGTTACAGCCGCTGCTACTGGATTGAAGCTTTACATAAGTTGACATATCGTTGAGGCTTTTAGAGCCCGGCTGCAGGTCCTTTGCACAAGTTCTAGAAGCGCGCTTCGCCAATCAGCTGCTGCTGTGCTGTCGTCGTCGCAACGTCGACGCGTCGCTACGTCCGCCTGACGACGTCACTTGCAACTAGACGTTGACTTCTTTTTGGTTTTTTTGTTTTTGCAACTTGTTTCGTTTCGATTCGTTTCGGTTTTTTTCTGCGTTTGTTTGAAACCGGCTCTCAAAAGGTTCGCCAGCGTCTGTTGCTGTTTTTCAGCTGTTTCGTCGCTTTTGTGGCACATTGTCAAAAAAAATAAATAAAAAAAAAGTAGAAGAAGCAGAAGCAGAGAGACAAAAAATAACAACAACAACGACAATAAAGTGGTTTAACTGCTTTTTTTTATTATTACACTTTAATTTGTGTTTTTCTATTTGTTTCATTTCTCAACTATTTGCCGTTTGCCTTTTATGCGTGGGCCTTTCGAAAAGCATTAAGAAAACTTGATTTATAACCCTCGACAGATACCCAGATACTCCGCCCCCCTTTCTCGTCATTCGCAAAAAAAAAAAACCGCCAGTAAATCAGTAAATCAATACAAACAATAAAACAAAATAACAGACCAATTACCCATGCAACCAAATTGTTGGACCAAAACCCGTTAAAGTCGATTTAAAACTGAAAAAAAACAACAACAACCAAAAAACAACAACAACAAACATGTGATTTAGGCAAATGCAGAACTTTTTTGCCACCAGCTGCTGTATGTGTACAAAATGGCCGCCAGGATGCACAGCAACATCATCGTCAGCGTCAGCGTCAACATAAACATCATCTTCTAGCTGCAGGAGCTTCACAAACACACACACACACATTTACATTCATGCACGATACAGTCAGCGGCAGATGCAGCAGCAGAGTCAGCGACAGAGGCAGTTCAACTTTTAAAGGTGAGTCTTAACTTTAAGTTCAAAATGCTTGTCAAAAGCTTTAAATGGTCAGCTTTAGATCTGCTTATCACAATTTTGCTTATTTGCATACCCTGTAACTTAAGAGTGCATCAGAAAGGGTAGTACAAGTTTGTGCAAAAGATACAGAAATAAGTTTTTAAAATATAAAATATTCAGATTTGTTAATGAATTCTTAAACTTAAGCAATATATAACCCTAGAACTTAAAATTGTATCAGAAAGGGTAGTATAAGTTTGTGCAAAAGATACAGAAATAAGCTTTTAAAATATAAAATATTTAGATTGGTTAATGAATTCTTAAACTTAACCAATATATAGTACGTATTTTTTAAAATTTTTTTATATGATTTATAACAAAGTTAAAATGTCTCGATCCTATGGTAGTAGAAATAGATAACCAAATTCCATTTCGATTCTAATTGCCTTCTATGCAGTAAAAAAATTATGGATTAATTTTTAAACAGTAGAAAAATATGAATAAAATCATTATCTTAAGAAATCTTTTAAGAAAATAATCTCATACCTTTAAAAGAAATTAAAGAAAATTGGAATTTTGGAAACCAAAAAGAGAAGATAAAATAATCGGCTTTTGTCAAAATCATTCGATTAAATTGACATTATTGCGATTCTATTTTCATTACTTTTCGTTTTTAAATATTCGCTTAAAAGAAGTGCAAATATTTTTCAAGCAGGAATATTTGAAATGGTGCTCAAATTTGATTGTCATGCTGGGTTTTTGCATGATGAATGACTTTTGGGTCTTCAATCAATCTTTTGGTTTCTCCAACAACTCCCAAAGCAAACCCGAAACGTTATAACTTTTTTTTTTTAGTTTCTGTTTTAGCTGTTAGGTTGTTTTACGCAGAGCATCTCATCAGTGGTGCAGTTTTGTTGTTGTTTTTTGTTTTTATTATCGCGAATTTTTACGACTATTTGGCTGGAGCTCTTGGCCACAGAGAGTTCAAACTGAAGTGAGGGCAAATTGTGGCCTGAGACCGCGGGCCCATTCAAAAAGCCCGTCAAACCAGTCGCCAGTCGCAGTTGGAGTCGGAGTCGCAGTCATTTCGCTTTTGCCTAGCCTGGCTGGCTAACTTGGGCTATCTGACTGGGCTGACTGGCTGACTGGCCGACTGGGCCGTTGATGACTTTTTACATAGCCAAAGAAGCGACTCAAACTCAAACCCAACCAAACGCAAACCAAAAAGATACGACCAGCTCACGTATCTAAACTTGTTTCAAACGTGTTACATTTGAGAACGTTCGCCGCAAGCGGCAAGTGGCAATAATCCTTTCAAACTGACAGCGTTGCCATGTTGACGCAGAGGAAGAGGAAGATGTAGTTGTAGTTGTAGAAGGGCCGCCAAGTGGGAGTGGCACATTGACTGAGTTTCGCTTTAGTTTGCAACAGCATATGTGCAAAAGGGAACGAGGGTCAGTTTTAAAATATTAAAGTGCAGCCTAATTTTTTCGTTCGATCCAAGTTTTTAAAATTGTTTTCATTTTTTTTTATTAAAGAGGTAAAAAGAACAAAAGATTCTAATTTTAAAAGATTTAATTTTCATTATGTTCCTCTTAAAGTAAAGAAGTAACTTAAGTAACTTAATTTTCAATTCAAGATTTCAAAAAGACTACATCAACTCTATTTACTTTGAATGCAGTTGGATTAGTTGTCAAGGAGATGGTTTGATTAGAAATTTTGGTTTGGTTTTCCATATTTACTTGATATTTTAAAAAATTTATTTTTATAAATTTCTTTCATATATTTCTATAAATTTATTTTATAAATAAATTATCAACTATTAAAACAATGGACTTAAGATAGTGATTTTTGCAATAAATATTTCGGAAATAAATTGGAAAGTACTTGGTTTAGCATACAAAAATTCATAATTAATTAAGAAAAGGTTTTTATTGAAACAATTTGATCACATGCCATTCAAATTAAAGTAAATATTCAGATTCCAACAAAGAAGGACTACAACTGATTTCTTTTCTTTGGAGGATGACTAGGGTTTATTTTTGATGAAGTTTGGCCACTCGATTCAGTTCCAAAGTTAAAAACTTTTTAGGCCGCCCTCTACTCTAAACGTATGTCTATCCCTCCATATGCTGGCTGTCATTCTCTGGTTCGAGTTCGCAGACATTTTGATTGCCAGTTGTTGCTGTTTTTTTTTTGTTTTGTTTTTATTTTCAGTTATCATTATTTTTTGTATACCCGCTGCCATTTTGCCTTTCGGTGTATGTGAAGAGCATACGATACCCGCACGATATGGCTAAGGAGGTGTTTGTGTCTTTATTTTCTTTTATATTTTTGTATTTTTTATCGTATATTATTATTATTATTATTTTTTCAAATCGCAAACAAAAAATGCAAAAAGTGAAATTGATATTTTCTCGCACAAATTCGACGTTAACAAGGTAGCAACCTAACAACAACATTTCGCTTGTCAAATTTTATTTTTGCACCTTCCTGCCCAGTCCGCATTGCAATCTGCAAAAAAACGACACTGCCAGGTGAACGGGAAATTGTTTACCGTGGTTCCAAAATGATGTAATTTCGCGTGCTCGTGCAATTCAATTTCCTGCCAGCGGAAACGCGCGTCGCTCTGTTCACCCATTGTAGTCAAACATTGAAGTCACCCCCAAACAAACCCAAGCATCAACCCAAAAAAAGGTCTCCCTCCTCGATCCTCTACCTCGACAATGGACCATACATTCAACTTGAAATCATTGTTCAAATTGTTTGGCAGTTTCTTTTCCTTTAACTTTAATTGTACCAAAAATAAAATCAAAAAAACGAAACCAAAAAAGAGAATGAGAAATGGCAATAATAAATAAATAAGAAATCAATTTTTGCAAAAATTTGCTATCTAAACAGCTTATCCGTTTTGCCCATCTACCATTAAAAAGAAAAGCGGAGAACTCAATAAAATATATCACACATGGCTTGTTGTCAGTCTACAGAGAATTTCAAGTCAATTCATTTTGTCACGAGGTTTGTTTGAATTTTAAAACTTAAACAGAATACAATAATTTAACATTGAAAAACATGTAATGAGTATTCTTACGAATATGTAATCCAGCGTTGCGGACATTATATTTTCATGCTAAAACTAATACAGCTCCCTTTCAGATCGGTACATTTTAATACAATTTTCTGGAAAATGCAGTTCTTTAAAAATTCCGTTGCGGACGTTACAAAAAATGGAAGTCGATTTAAGATTTACGTGCATATTCATATTTATAAACGAATTTTGCATAATAAACAAAAAATATCCAAAACAAAAAATTCTGTGGAATATATGACTATATAAATCCAGCTTAAAATTTAATGTCAAGTAGTCTGGTTAAAAAAATCTTAATTTTTGTCTATTGCGAACGTTACGTTGCGGACGGTAGACCTTGTACTATATACAAATTTTTACTTGAAAATTATAATTATATTTATATAAAATATTAATTAAAATGTTTTAGATTTTAGATTTATGTCTTTTTTTCACTCCCAGTTCCGTATAGTGTACATTAAATTCGGTATGCAAGTTTTCGTTTTGTAAATGCGAAGTGTTGAATTTTCAAACTGTTTGGCATATTTCGCATAAATAAATTACATTCAAAGCCGAAGGCCCGGTCAGGCTGCCAGCTCAACTCAGTTCTGTTCTGTTCAACTCTGACTCTAGCTCTGTCCGGGCAGCCTATATTAACAATAATTCCTTTGTGCTGGCATCTTGCCAAAAAGTTTTTGGGCCTCTCCCTGTGCCCGCACAGCAGGCGACGAACGTTTTGTGGCCAATTTCGGTTGCCCACGAGGTGGCGCAGTGGAATGGTACCCATTTTGTGACCCATTGTCAGTTGAAGTTAAATGCGACGCCTGACACAAAAAAAAAAATAAATAAAAAAAACGAAAAAGAAACGCACAACTTACGATGGGCAATGGACAATGGGACACCACAAAGTGCAGAGTCCTTTAGAGTCGGAACAAACGTGACGTTTGTCCAGAGTTAAATGCGAATAGCATTCAAATTGTCCTCAAACTTGAATCCGCCACAAACCAATTGTATCTATATAATGCTTAAATTTCAAATTTACTGGATTAAATAAATATTACATGTTTATATCTTTCTTTTTCAACATTCCAATTTTCAGTGAATAACAATACGTATATTAATGGTAGAGACGCTACAAGATTTTTTAGGGTCGCAGATAAATAAATTATTAGAAACCGTAGTTATGCAAACTAAGAAATGTCGAACTTCCCTAACTCGAATCGCCATTATCTGAGAAAAAAGTTCGAGTTAGGGAATTATTGTTCATAGTTTTTTTAAATGAAACTACAATTTCATTCATTCATAAATACATTTCAAATTGCAAACTTTTCTTTAAAGATTTTTATAAAATAATTTCCCAAGTCGAACTTTTTCTTTGGATAATGGTGATTCCAGGGAAGTTCAACTGTATTCGATACTTGTTCTCACAGCGAATTCTTACAGAACAGCTTAGTAAGATCGCAAACTATAAAATTTTTCTCTTAAACTTATTTTGCATAAACTTGTTTAGAAATTCTCAAATGGTTCTTAGTTTTCACTATAAGTTTTCATTATTCATTATCATTCACTATAAATTTTCATTATTAAAACGACAAATTCATTAAAAAAGTGGGCCTGACACTAAGCAATATAAAACATTTACAAAATAATCAAATTCTAAAAAATAAAATGTTTCAATTATCTATTCGGAGCTGTTATAAGTAGAATACTTGTGTCTATCTTTGATTATAAAATTATCACTCACCTTAGCCCCATTTGTGACAAGTGGATAACTAAATAGTAGAGCCGTCGTCAAAGAGAACACAATTTGTGCGTTTATGGTGACGGTCTAATAATATATTTTTTTTGCTTTGAACAACATTATTTAGGTGAAAAGTCAATATTGAAGAAATCCCATGAAAATATTTTCGTTTATACATATTAATTGTCATTTTAATCGA
>JBAMBJ010002660.1:0-18056 GCA_037043495.1 Drosophila recens | reverse complement strand
TACTGTACGAGGTACTTTTTCCTTCGTTTTTATATATTTTTTTTTGTTTATTAAAAATGCATAATAATGGAATTTTGTGTAAAAGTGAGAAGAATAGTATATAAGCCTTGGAGTGAAAAGAAGTATAATACCATGCATAGTATAATAAGTAAGACCATATAAATTAGAAAAACTAATATTAATACACCAACATTAAAACAAAGTGTGGATTAAGAACACTTCAGCAGAAATTCTTAAAGTTAAATATTCCTGAAGAGATTGGTTGAATCAAACAAGAAATTTTAAATCTAGTATTTAACAAAATTGAAATTAATTTAATTAAATAATCTAAATTGTTAGTATAATTAAAATGTTGCTTTTTTTTAAGAAACTGTGAACAGTGTCTTATTTTAAAAGTTGTAACTTACTTGTAACGCTAGAAAGAAATGATTTAATATATAAAAAACTAAACGAAAGTTGTGTTCGATTATCTTTTATGCCCTTGTAAAGTTTTGTGAGTTTGCTTGAAATATCTTCAGAAAGTTTCATGCTAGTTTAAATTAGTTTTTGTTTTTAGTGGATTATATTTTATTGTTGTAGAAAGATGATTTCGTTCAATGTAGTTCTAACACTGATATATACAGTCGAACTTCCCTAACTCGAATCACCATTATCCACGAAAAAAGTTCGAGTTAGGGAGACTTCGAGTTAGGGAATTTTTTTTTTTAGTTTTTTAAATGAAACTACAATTTCATTCATTCATAAATACATTTCAAATTGCAAACTTTTCTTGTTATTTTCAACAAAAAAAATTTCAGTTTGTTCAAGACCTGTCGATATTCTCAAAAATAGGTTTTATCGTTCTTTTGCTGTATCCAGAAGACGTTCCCGAATCAAATGACATAATTCATTTTCCATTTTTTAATATAATTTAAACTTTTCACTTTTCAATTTCTTAACAAATAAGTTTACAAATTTCTTAAAGAGATACAAATTTGAAAACACGTGCTGATGCCATGATAAATATTATTAAGCTGGTGCGCTGACAAAGAAGTACATTTCGAACATCTTTCCTATAGCAATTTTACAAGCCTAAAAAATTGTTGATGCAATATTTTATCATATTACACCACCATATGTTAATGTACATCAATATTACATATCCAAACGATCCGTTAACAAAAACATAAAGCAGAGAAGAAAAAAATATTCAAAATTTATTGGAGATTTTCCCGAAAATTTCGACTTACAGAAGTACGGGCCAATATTTTTGTTCGAGTTAGGGAGAAATTCGAGTTAGGGAAGTTCGAGTTAGGGAAGTAGAATTGTATGGAATTTGCCTAGTAAACGCTATTGCCACTCGATTTTGTTCGAGTTAGAGAAACTTCGAGTTAGGGAAGTTCGAGTTAGGGAAGTTCGACTGTATTAAACAATGCTGTATAGTAAGTTTGTTTAAAGCTTAAAGCAATCTTTTGTAGATATATAGATATGTTTACATATATATGCATATATTTACCATTCCTTATTTAATGCGTTACACATTTTATAAAGAAATCAAAATTGCACTGCAAGTGTATTAAAAAGTAAAGATCATTAAATACTAATCGTTATCATGTTTCCATTTCTTCCATTCACAGGACGGCACCACACCCCTTATTCTGGCTGCGGCTGGTGGTCACATCCATTGTGTTTTGGAGCTGCTTGAACAAGGCGCGGAGCTGAATTCCCGCCGATCCACAGGCACCACGGCGCTCTTCTTTGCCGCGCAGGGTGGACACTTGGATGTGGTTCGCATACTGTTGAAGGCACGCGCCAAGGTGGACACGCCCTCCTTGGATGGTGGCACGCCCCTCTTTGTAGCCGCCCAGGGCGGACATGTGAAGATTATCAGAGAGCTGTTGGACTGTGGCGCCGATGTGAATGCCTGCATGAAGGTAGCAATCAAACATATCACTTCCAGCTGATATTTAAACACAAGTTGTCTTTTTTTAGGATCGTGCTTCGGCGGCTTTTATCGCTGCACAGAACGGACATCGGACTGTGCTGTCTCTGCTGATCCTGGCGCATGCATCGATGGACATCAAGCGCATTGATGGCGCCAGTCCACTCTGGATAGCTGCTCAAATGGGACACGATCATATCTGTAAAGTGCTGCTCCAGAATGGCGCCAATATCGACACCGTGCGCTGTGACGGCGCCACGCCCCTCTTCAAGGCGGCCCACAAGGGTCATGCCTCGGTCGTGACCGTGCTGCTAAAATATCGCCCCAATTTGGGCATCCTACCCAATGGGGAGACGGCGCTCCATGCGGCCGCCATGTTCGGACACATGACCGTATGCAAGCAGCTGGTGGCCGCCGGCAGCGATGTGCTGCTCAAGAATCAGGACGGATTAACGGCCATGGAGTTGGCGCATCATGAGAACTACACCTCGATATGTGAATATCTGCGGGATCGGATGCGGGCAGTCATGGAGCGCAATACGTCCGCCATGGCCAAGATCAGATTGTCGACGTAAAGTCGCACAGCAATGACCAAATAATATAAAAAATCCCCCCTTCGAAGTACCTTTCAGCACAATATGTTGGATTATTAATTCACTTACTTATTACGTATAAATCATAACAATGAAACAAGATTTGTGCAACAGAGTTTCTAAATGAAATACCTCAGGGAAATAAGTATATGTGAATGAAGTTATTCAAAAAAAATATACTTTTAACACAAAAGATTTGATGCAGATTTCTTAAAATAATCTTATCATTAAGTTTTCTTTGAATGACACAAAAATTTTCTTAACCCATTAAGTACCCGTGGAAAATTTAGAACTTGTAAAAGTGTTTTTTTTTCACTTTTTTCCTCGATTTTTCACAAAAAATATTTTGATGCAGAAAAATTCTTCAAACAATTTTAAGAGTGTCTAGTATTTTTTATAATTTTTTGAAAATTCTAAATATGAATATTTTAACCCATTTTTCCTACTTTTTCCTCCTTTTCATACAAAATGTGCCATTTTAGCAATTTTAAAAAAATTTTAAAAAATACTAGAAAAAATATTTTTGAAAAATTTTTTTTGCAGTCACTCTTAAAATTGAATTTTTCTGCATCAAAATATTTTTTGTTGTCATTCAAAAGAAAACTAAATAATAAGATTATTTTAAGAAATCTGCATCAAATCTTTTGTGTTAAAAGTATATTTTTTTTAATAACTTCACCCACATATACTTATTTCCCTGAGTGTATGCTATGGATAAATCATCAAGTTTACTTTCAAATTTAACGCGTAAATAAGCTATTTTGTAAATTTTATAATAATAAAATTGTAAGCTTTAAGTTGTTTCTGATTTTAAATCATTTTTTATATTTTTATAAAAGAAAAGAAACTTATTTAATTGATTAACTTTATTTTAATTATTCATATTGTACATACGAATTATTGTCATGACATATCTATAGCTTCTGAGTATTTGGAATATTCATATAGTTTAAACTCTGTTGTACATAAATTGTTTCATTTTGTTGTAATCGTGCAATCAAAATAGTAGAAAACCACCCTAAATAAATCCAAAAAATGGCCAACGGATTAAAGGCAATGCTCCCAAATATAAATAAGTATATATAACTTGAATATTATATCAATATTATAAATGTACTTAAATCCCTACAACTTGGAGCTTGTATTTGAATTTACGATTATGATTAACTCTAGCAATAGCTCGTATTTATATGCAACAAAAAACTGTTAACATGGACCCATTGTTGGTCCTTTGTATATAAATTACGTATACATATGTATAAATTAACGCAGAACCTAACCCTAAGCAATTGTTACCAAGTGCTTTATGTTTATTCGCCTTTTTGTCTTATCTTAATTAGCTAAATAAAAATTTTGTCTTAATTAGCTATTAAATTTATCAAATGTTTTATGAATTTTTTTTTGTTTATGCTCATGTAAATTAAATGGTAAATTATCACATACTTCGTGTTTCTTAATAATTCACCAAATTCAAATCGGCTTTTTACTCCCGCCAATTCAAAAATCAATTTCTAATACTATTTTTAATATATTTTTAAAAAGGGTGGCAGTCTTGGTTCCTAAAACACCACGCGAAGAGTTGCGTGTACCAAACTTTAAAATGAACTGTGGCGTACCACTACAGCGGCAACAGCCCGATCTGGCAACGACGCATCGCATAAACCAGATGCTGGTTCCGTGAGCGATCTCCGGAACCGCTTCAGTACACATTGAGTCGGCATACAACAACCAACATAGACACTCGCATTATCATCGCGCTTCGGCGCTCGGATAGACTTTAATCCATTTTAACTATCCACAACACACCACACCAATTTACTGAATCCCCACATTGGTGACCCCGTAAAAAACAACACGCATCACGCGAATTTCTGCAGCATTCGTCGCCATATTGGTGACGCTGCAACTAACAAACGCACCCAGCAAACAGCATTCGTCGCCATACTGGTGACCACACAAAACGCACCACGCATCATGCAACTCGCAACCAGAAAACTGCAATCCGCAAACTGCAACTCGCAGCACGCAAAAGTGCGCCACTTCTCAAAAATTATGCTTGTCAACTGCGTACATCAGCATCACACGCAAGTTGCCGCCATTTTGGAAGCCTAATGCGCAGTTATGATTTTGCAAGCCGAGTCACGATTTACATGCACACGCATTACCTCAATAGATCGTCTGCGATGGAGCAACAACAACAACACTTGCAACAACTACAACACTTGCAACAACACCTGCAACAACTTCAACACTTGCAACAACTACAACAATTGCAACAATTTCAACAACTGCAACAACTACAGCAACTGCTGCAACATCAGTTACCGCCTATTTGATTCGGGTTCAGTCATAGCACTCATACCGATATCAATCCTAGGCGGCTAACAAATCAATCATCGACATGTACGGATATATAAACCCTTCATCGATGCTCAACAGTTCCTACAACGTCAAACTGCACACAAGGAACGAAGCACAGCTTCTCAGCGTTTCTTGCAAACTGACATGGAACTTCTCATACGCTTCAACGATACCGGCTAATTGATTCGAGTTCAGTTATAACACTCAACCGATATCAATTATATGCGGCTAAAATCGACCACACCCGTCAGTAGCGACTTCTAAACCTTCCAACGTCACATGGACAACTTACTCCATATGTTGGATGCTACATTGACGACATCAGCGTATACTTCAACGATACCGGCTAATTGATTCGGGTTCAGTTATAATACTCATACCGATATCAATTATATGCGGCTAAAATCGACCACACCACCGGATTCATCCCACACTCAAACACACCAGAAACACCGGATCTTCAAGGAAAACAACAGAAGCACAGACAATACAGTCGTCGCCATCTTCATCAGCTTATGCGTTTCCTTCTCTACCTGACGAAGTCACTGAGGAGTGAGTAGATGTGGCGTACCACTACAGCGGCAACAGCCCGATCTGGCAACGACGCATCGCATAAACCAGATGCTGGTTCCGTGAGCGATCTCCGGAACCGCTTCAGTACACATCCAGTCTACTTACAACAACCGAATCAGACACACGCATTATCATCGCGCTTCGGCGCTCGGATAGACTTTAATCCATTTCAAATATCCAGAACATTACATCAGCATTTTGCATACACATACATTTAAGTTGTTAGAAAATATAAATGAAATAAAGAAAACTCCTTATTTCTACTAGTTTTCTGCTAGTTTTGTTTTTAGGGGATTATATTTTATTGTTGTAGAGAGATGATTTTGATTCAGTTTATTTCTAACACTGATATATATTAAACAATGCTGTATAGTATGTTTGCTTAAACCTTAAAACAATCTTGTTGTAGGGGAAGAATATGTTTACATATACATATACATATATGCATATATTTACCATTCCTCGTTTAATGCGTTACACATTTTATGACTAAATCAAAATTGCACTGCAAGTGTATTAAAAAGATAAGATCATTAAATACTTATCGTAATCATGTTTCCATTTCTTCTTCTATTTACAGGACGGCACCACACCCCTTATTCTGGCTGCGGCGGGTGGTCACATCCATTGTGTTTTGGAGCTGCTTGAACAAGGCGCGGAGCTGAATTCCCGCCGATCCACAGGCACCACGGCGCTCTTCTTTGCCGCACAGGGTGGACATTTGGATGTGGTTCGCATATTGTTGAAGGCACGCGCCAAGGTGGACACGCCCTCATTGGATGGTGGCACGCCCCTCTTTGTAGCCGCCCAGGGCGGGCATGTGAAGATTATCAGAGAGCTGTTGGACTGTGGCGCCGATGTGAATGCCTGCATGAAGGTAGCAATCAAACATATCACTTCCAGCTGATATTTAAACACAAGTTGTCTTTTTTTAGGATCGTGCTTCGGCGGCTTTTATCGCTGCACAGAATGGACATCGGACTGTGCTATCGCTGCTGATCCTGGCGCATGCATCGATGGATATCAAGCGCATTGATGGCGCCAGTCCACTCTGGATAGCTGCTCAAATGGGACACGATCATATCTGTAAAGTGCTGCTCCAGAATGGCGCCAATATCGACACCGTGCGCTGTGACGGCGCCACGCCCCTCTTCAAGGCGGCCCACAAGGGTCACGCGTCGGTCGTGACCGTGCTGCTAAAATATCGCCCCAATTTGGGCATCCTACCCAATGGGGAGACGGCGCTCCATGCGGCCGCCATGTTTGGACACATGACCGTATGCAAGCAGCTGGTGGCCGCCGGCAGCGATGTGCTGCTCAAGAATCAGGACGGATTAACGGCCATGGAGTTGGCACATCACGAGAACTACACCTCGATATGTGAATATCTGCGGGATCGGATGCGGGCAGTCATGGAGCGCAATACGTCCGCCATGGCCAAGATCCGATTGTCGACGTAAAGTCGCCCAGCAATGACCAAATAATATAAAAAAAATCCCCCCTTCGAAGTACCTTTCAGCACAATATGTTGGATTATTAATTCACTTACTATTTACGTAAATCATAACAATGATACAAGATTTGTGCAACAGAGTTTCTAAATGAAATATGCTATGGATAAATCATCAAGTTTACTTTCAAATTTAACGCGTAAATAAGCTATTTTGTAAATTGTAATAATAAGATTGTAAGCTTTAAGTTGTTCCTGATTTTAAATCATTTTTTATATTTGTATATTTAGTTGTCAGTTGTAAAGAAAAGAAACTTATTTAATTGATTTATTTAATTTTAATTACTCATATTGTACATACGAATTATTGTCATGACATATCTATAGCTTCTGAATATTTGGAATATTCATATAGTTTAAACTCTGTTGTACATAAATTGTTTCATTTTGTTATAATAGTGCAATCAAAATAGTAGAAAACCACCCTAAGTAAATCCAAATAATGGCCAACGGATTAAAGGCAATGTTCCCAAATATAAATAAGTATACATATAACTTGAATATTATATCAATATTATAAATGTACTTAAATCCCTACAACTTGGAGCTTGTATTTGAATTTACGATTATGATTAACTCTAGCAATAGCTCGTATTTATGTATATGCAACAAAAAACTGTTAACATGGACCCATTGTTGGTCCTTTGTATATAAATTACGTATACATATGTATAAATTTACGCAGAACCTAACCCTAAGCAATTGTTACCAAGTGCTTTATGTTTATTCGCCTTTTTGTCTTATCTTAATTAGCTAAATAAAAATTTTGTCTTAATTAGCTATTAAATTAATCAAATGTTTTATGGATTTTTTTGTTTATGCTCATGTAAATTAAATGGTAAATTATCACATACTTCGTGTTTCTTAATAATTCACCAAATTCAAATCGGCTTTTTACTCCCGCCAGTTAAAATTTCAACTTAAAATGCAAAGGATGACTTGCATTTATAATTTATTTGTGTTTATTAAATTGCACTTAATTTATAATTTATTTGTGTTTATTAAATTGCACTTAATTCCTAAATTAACTAATAAAAATTCACATTTAAATTGGGCGCCGCACTAATTGTCAAAATGTTATCGATATTGTCTGTTATTAGGACTGGGACTGTTATTCCCCTGCTCACTTAACGAACCATTTGCTCAATTATGATTCGACGAATAATATAACATTATGTTAAATGAGCAGTTCGTTAAGTTCAGCAGTGATGACACACACCCTGCATTAGTAGAGACACAAGCCACAAAGAATAATGGGCCGTGTTCTCGTTTTCCTTTCGTCCAGTATTTCGCGCTTACAACTTTAAATATCCAAATTTAACAGTTGCATTATAAGTTTATTTTAAGCACTGTAGATTTTTAGAATAATAATAAGCCCACTTATACGCGATCATAACAGCTTTGGCTGCATTTTTAGTTGCAGTGGTAAGAGGGTTGCTCTGAAAGTTGCTTAAACTGACTGACTACTGTTGTCTCAACTTAACATTAAGAGCAAGAAGTGCAACCGGCTGATTGCTTAGAATTTCTGTAGAATTGGTGGAAATTGCCCCAACATGTTGCCAATGCCAAAGAGCTTCAAACAGCTACAACGATTTCAGTGTTCAGTTCGTTTTTTCTCATCGTTGCGCGCGGACGTGGAGACCGTCGGCCTCTGTCATTTCCATTCCGTTTTGTGTGAGTGTTTGAGCGCGCGCGCTTTTGTGTGCTTGTGTGTGTGCGTGTGAGAATTTGTGTAGGTGTATAGGTGTAGTCGCGTGTCGTTCAGTTTTACTGTAACACCAACATCGCCAACAACAACGACAACAACAATAGGTATATCAGCGACCAGCAGCCCAAACGGTAGCAGCAACCTTAAAAAAAGAGAAGAAAACAAATACAAAGAAAAAAAAAATAAACAAAAAAAGTTGTGAAACGTTACGTTTTGGTGGCAAGTGTTCTGTGTGGCAGGCGGGCGGCGAAAATTCTTAAACAATAAAACAGGTTTGCACTGTGTGGTATGTCGAAGAGCACGAACAAGAGAGAGAGCGCCAACAGTCGAGAGAGCGACCGAGCAAGGAAGAGCAAGAGAGAGAACTTGTGAAAAAGTTATTGCAATAGTAGGAAATGGGTGTGGGGAGCGCAAAAATTGGATATTTACTGTGCGCATCCGTTGCAAGGTCTTTTGCAGTCCTTAAACTGTAGTACGCGCGGTGCTGTTACAATTTAGCTTTGCCACACTGTGCACTGCCGAGGCTGCTGCTGGGAACCAGTTTGGCGTCATTTCCAATGCGTTTTAATAAATAACATGCATTCATTTGAATGGGGATTTTCTTTAATCAATAGGGAAAACCGTTGACCGCCTAAACCGTTACGTACGCATGGGTTGCTATGCCAAATACAAATTCCAGGCAGTCAGCCAGGTAGACATTACCATCCCCTCGCCTCACACGTTCCCTCTCTACAATCATTCCACAAAACAGCTGAGCTTTTGCAGTCGGGCCCCTAGCAACAGCGCGTGTGGCAGCAGCAGCAGCCGCCAGTGCTGATTAAATTTCAAGGGCTAAAAAAGCTAATTTTATAAAATCAAAAATGTAGCTAGAAAAAGCTTAGAAACACTATTTAACATGCTAAATTGGATAATATTGGATAAAATAGCTAACTTCAGCTATAATATAGCAATGTTGAGTTGTAAAAAAGTTAAAATGGCAACACTGGCAAACATTTCGATGTTCTCAGCTGTGCGAGCAAAGCGCAGACGCCAATAAACATACACGCACACACAGATGCACGCAAAAGCACACCGACATACACACATAGATAGCCGTCATAGGCTGTTACTTTGAATTTGGCCTGTAAATTGCATTGCTGCCATCTCGCTTGCCCACATGTCCGAGCATTTGCAGTGAACACATGCCGGAAAGCACTTCTTTTTTGTTGTTATTTCATTTCTGCAGCCACTGTCGCTGTCGCTGTCGCTGCCACTGTTACAGCCGCTGCTACTGGATTGAAGCTTTACATAAGTTGACATATCGTTGAGGCTTTTAGAGCCCGGCTGCAGGTCCTTTGCACAAGTTCTAGAAGCGCGCTTCGCCAATCAGCTGCTGCTGTGCTGTCGTCGTCGCAACGTCGACGCGTCGCTACGTCCGCCTGACGACGTCACTTGCAACTAGACGTTGACTTCTTTTTGGTTTTTTTGTTTTTGCAACTTGTTTCGTTTCGATTCGTTTCGGTTTTTTTTTCTGCGTTTGTTTGAAACCGGCTCTCAAAAGGTTCGCCAGCGTCTGTTGCTGTTTTTCAGCTGTTTCGTCGCTTTTGTGGCACATTGTCAAAAAAAATAAATAAAAAAAAGTAGAAGAAGCAGAAGCAGAGAGACAAAAAATAACAACAACAACGACAATAAAGTGGTTTAACTGCTTTTTTTTATTATTACACTTTAATTTGTGTTTTTCTATTTGTTTCATTTCTCAACTATTTGCCGTTTGCCTTTATGCGTGGGCCTTTCGAAAAGCATTAAGAAAACTTGATTTATAACCCTCGACAGATACCCAGATACTCCGCCCCCCCTCTCTCGTCATTCGCAAAAAAAACCGCCAGTAAATCAGTAAATCAATACAAACAATAAAACAAAATAACAGACCAATTACCCATGCAACCAAATTGTTGGACCAAAACCCGTTAAAGTCGATTTAAAACTGAAAAAAACAGCAACAACAACAACACAGCAAATAATAACAACCAAAAAAACAACAACAAACATGTGATTTAGGCAAATGCAGAACTTTTTTGCCACCAGCTGCTGTATGTGTACAAAATGGCCGCCAGGATGCACAGCAACATCATCGTCAGCGTCAGCGTCAACATAAACATCATCTTCTAGCTGCAGGAGCTTCACACACACACATTTACATTCATGCACGATACAGTCAGCGGCAGAGGCAGCGACAGAGGCAGCGACAGAGACAGTTCAACTTTTAAAGGTGAGTCTTAACTTTAAGTTCAAAATGCTTGTCAAAAGCTTTAAATGGTCAGCTTTAGATCTGCTTATCACAATTTTGCTTATTTGCATACCCTGTAACTTAAGAGTGCATCAGAAAGGGTAGTATAAGCTTATGCAAAACATACAGAAATAAGTTTTAAAAATATATAAATTCGTTACACTAATAATGAATTCAGATTTGTTAATGCATTCTGAAACTTAAGCAATATACATATCTATTTTGATTTAATTTTGTATATGATTTATAACAATTTTAAAATGTAATGGGTAAAATAAGCTTAATAATCTCCCGATCATATGGTAATAGAAAACCAAATTCCATTTCCAATCGCATTTCTCATTTAATTAAAAAAAATTATGGATTGATTTTAAGACAGTAGAAAATATTGATAAAATCCTTATCTAAGGAGTCTGTAAGAATAATAATAATATAGCTTTAAAAGAAATTAAAGAAAATTGGAATTTTGAAAACAAAAGGAGAAGATAAATAATCGGTTTTTGTCAAAATAATTTGATTAAATTGACATTATTGCGATTCTATTTTCATTACTTTTCATTTTTAAATATTCGCTAGTTCTTAAAAGAAGTGCAAATATTTTTCAAGCAGGAATATTTGAAATGTTGTTCAAATTTGATTGTCATGCTGGGTTTTTGCATGATGAATGACTTTTGGGTCTTCAATCAATCTTTTGGTTTCTCCAACAACTTCCAAAGCACACCCGAAACGTTATAACTTTTTTTTTTAGTTTCTGTTTTAGCTGTTAGGTTGTTTTACGCAGAGCATCTCATCAGTGGTGCAGTTTTGTTGTTTTTTGTTTTTATTATCGCGAATTTTTACGACTATTTGGCTGGGGCTCTTGGCCACAGAGAGTTCAAACTGAAGTGAGGGCAAATTGTGGCCTGAGACCGCGGGCCCATTCAAAAAGCCCGTCAAACCAGTCGCCAGTCGCAGTTGGAGTCGGAGTCGCAGTCATTTCGCTTTTGCCTAGCCTGGCTGGCTAACTTGGGCTATCTGACTGGGCTGACTGGCTGACTGGCCGACTGGGCCGTTGATGACTTTTTACATAGCCAAAGAAGCGACTCAAACTCAAACCCAACCAAACGCAAACCAAAAAGATACGACCAGCTCACGTATCTAAACTTGTTTCAAACGTGTTACATTTGAGAACGTTCGCCGCAAGCGGCAAGTGGCAATAATCCTTTCAAACTGACAGCGTTGCCATGTTGACGCAGAGGAAGAGGAAGATGTAGTTGTAGTTGTAGAAGGGCCGCCAAGTGGGAGTGGCACATTGACTGAGTTTCGCTTTAGTTTGCCACAGCATATGTGCAAAAGCGAACGAGGGTCAGTTTTAAAATATTTAAGTGCAGCCTAATTTATTCGTTCGATCCAAGTTTTTAAAATTGTTTTCATTTTTTTTTATTAAAGAGGTAAAAAGAACAAATGATTCGAATTTTAAATGATTTAATTTTCATTATGTTCCTCTTAAAGTGAAGAAGTAACTTAAGTAACTTAATTTTCAATTCAAAATTTCAAAAAGACTACATCAACTCTATTTACTTTGAATGCAGTTGTATTAGTTGTCTAGGAGATGGTTTGATAAGAAATTTTTGTTTGGTTTTCCATATTTACTTGATATTATAAAATATTTATTTTTATAACTTTCTTTTATATATTTCTATAAATTTATTTTATAAATAAATTATCAACTATTAAAACAATAGACCTAAGATAGTGATTTTTGCAATAAATATTTCGGAAATAAATTGGAAAGTACTTGGTTTAGCATAAAAAAATTCATAATTAATTAAGAATATGTTTTTATTAAAACAATTTGATCCCATGCCATTCAAATTAAAGTAAATATTCAGATTCCAACAAAGAAGGACTACAATTGATTTCTTTTCTTTGGAGGATGACTCGGGTTTATTTTTGATGAAGTTTGGCCACTCGATTCAGTTCCAAAGTTAAAACCTTTTAAGCCGCCCTCTACTCTAAACGTATGTCTATCCCTCCATATGCTGGCTGTCATTCTCTGGTTCGAGTTCGCAGACATTTTGATTGCCAGTTGTTGCTGTTTTGTTTTTATTTTCAGTTATCATTATTTTTTGTGTACCCGCCGCCATTTTGCCTTTCGGGGTATGTGAAGAGCATACGATACCCGCACGATATGGCTAAGGAGGTGTTTGTGTTTTTATTTTCTTTTATATTTTTGTATTTTTTATCGTATATTATTATTATTATTATTTTTTCAAATCGCAAACAAAAAATGCAAAAAGTGAAATTGATATTTTCTCGCACAAATTCGACGTTAACAAGGTAGCAACCTAACAACAACATTTCGCTTGTCAAATTTTATTTTTGCACCTTCCTGCCCAGTCCGCATTGCAATCTGCGAAAAAACGACACTGCCAGGTGAACGGGAAATTGTTTACCGTGGTTCCAAAATGATGTAATTTCGCGTGCTCGTGCAATTCAATTTCCTGCCAGCGGAAACGCGCGTCGCTCTGTTCACCCATTGTAGTCAAACATCGAAGTCACCCCCAAACAAACCCAAGCATCAACCCAAAAAAAGGTCTCCCTCCTCGATCCTCTACCTCGACAATGGGCCATACATTCAACTTGAAATCATTGTTCAAATTGTTTGGCAGTTTCTTTTCCTTTAACTTTAATTGTACCAAAAATAAAATCAAAAAAACAAAACCAAAAAAGAGAATGAGAAATAGCAATAATAAATAAATAAGAAATCAATTTTTGCAAAAATTTGCTATCTAAACAGCTTATCCGTTTTGCCCATCTACCATTAAAATAAAAAGCGGAGAACTCAATAAAATATACTACTGTGGGCAAAAAGTACCGGGAATTTTAAATTTAAAAAATTTTGGGATTCCAATCGGAAAAAATGTTTGTACTTTTAGGTTGGCACTACTATCATTAACATCTGTGCAAAATTATGCGCTAAAATATTCATTAGTGAATAAGTTACGATTAGTTTTGTACGACGCCAAATGTGCATTTGGCGATTTTGATTGAATCTCCTCAATCGACCCGAAGCGATGTCCTCGGAGAGGTCTTTTGAGCTTAGAAAATAGCCAGAAGTCACACAAAGATAAATCAGGCGAAAAAAGTAGCTGCGGGACAATTTTGGTCGAGTTAGAACACATAGAACAGGGGCAGTATGAGAGGGCGCATTATCATGTTGCAAGAACCATGAGTTGTCAGCCCATAGTTCTGGCCTCTTTTTACGCATAGCTTCGCGCAAACGACGCATATCGCTCAAAAAATATTCCTTGTTAACAGTTTGGTCGGTCGGAAGGAATTCATAATGAACTACAACACGATAATCCAAAAAAACTGTCAACATGACCTTGATTTTTGAGCGAATTTGACGCGATTTTTTCGGTCTCGGCCCACCTTTTGCCGATATTCGCTCGATTGATCGGTAGTTTCCATGTCGTAAGCGTAGATCCAAGTCTCATCGCCCGTAATAATGCGTTTTATAATATCCTGATAGTCAGAAAACATTGTTTCACACACTTCCACGCGGAGCTTTTTTCGATGAAATTGACCGTTATTTGGCACAAAAATCGCCAAATGCACATTTGGCGTCGTACAAAACTAATCGTAACTTAAACACTAATGAATATTTTAACGTATAATTTTGCACAGATGTTAACGATAGTAGTGCCAACCTAAAAGTACAAACATTTTTTCCGATTGGAATCCCAAAATTTTTTAAATTTAAAATTCCCGGTACTTTTTGCCCACAGTAGTATAAGACTATATAAATCCAGCTTAAAATTTAATGTCAAGTAGTCTGGTTAAAAAAATCTTAATTTTTGTCTATTGCGAACGTTACGTTGCGGACGGTAGACCTTGTATACAAATTTTTACTTAAAAATTATTATTATATATAAAATATTCATTAAAATGTTTTAGATTTTAGATTTACAGCTGCGGTCAAAAAATAGTAGTGCCTGCAATGAACTTACAAAAGCTCAAAATTTAAAGACTTTTAATTTATCCAAATTTTTTATTTAATTTTTTTAAGATACGTTATTATATTGTAAATCCATCTGAGAAATCAAAGATAGTGAACAGTTATTATTTTTCGACTTAGGAATTTTTTTCTTGTAATAGTCTGAAAAATGGGCGGTCAAAATAATAGTAGTGAATGCATTAAAAGTGGAAAAAAAGGATATTAAGCAGGAAAGGCACTTGATTTGATATTTATAATTGTTATTTGATAATTTTCTATAAATTGTATAAAAAATATTTTGCTTAGAGTTGTTACAATGGGGCGTGGCAAGCATTGCACTCCAGAAAAGCGTGCTCCTATAAAAAATTTATTTCAAAAAGGATAACGTTTAAGGAAGTGGAAAAATTTGATTAGATGATTGCCAACCATAATCAGAAACGCCATTAAGTAGTCGCCAAAATAGGATAAATGTGGAAGACCTCGATCCATGTCCAAAAGACAAGTGACAAAAGTAGTGAGGTTTTTGAAACGCGACCCTTTTGCTCCTGCAGCACTTAAAAAAAAGGACTTTGGTATGGACCAAAGTGTGTAAAACATTCTTAGATGTTTGCGAAATAATAATCTGGCAGAAAGAAGCCCGTGAAAAATTCCGTTATTGAAAAAAATACCTGCCCAAAAGCGATTTCGATTTGCTAAGGATCATCTGAATTGACCCTAGAGAAATAAAGAAACCTCTAGTGGTCGGATGTGTCCAAAATTATTTTTATTACTGGTCGAGGATCTCGACAACATGTAAGGTATCCGTTAAAGTCCGAATATCAGCCCAGATTCACCTGCAGGACTATCAAACATTGTAGTCTGAGAATAATAACCTGGGCGCATTTTCACATTATTGGGTCCAACCCATATAATGGATCATAACCATAATGGAAAGGCACGAACAAGTGAAAATTTTGCAGGACACTATGCTACCGTATTTTTCAGATGATATGCCGATAATTTGGAGGTTCCAACAGGACATAGCCCCAAGGCATATCAGCAAATCTTCGAAAGAATTGTTCGCATAGAAAAAGGTTAATGTAGTGGAGTGGTCACCACGGTCCCCCGATCTGAATCCCATTGAAAATTTGTGGTCCGATATGAAGAAGGATATTGCCAAGCATCAACCAACAAATAATATTCATCTTTGGAAGATCGCTAGGAGCGCCTGGAGCTCAATACAAACAGAACGATGTAAAGGCCATGATCCGTCGTTGTAAGGCGGTAATTCAAGATAAAGGCTTCACAACAAATTACTAAATTTGTTAATTATTAAGTGCATTTCACATATCTAACCTTTTAAATAAAAAAAGGGGGTTTTGGATCGTTTTCATCATAAAAATTTTTGAATATGTTCATCACTACTATTATTTTGACCGCCCATTTTTCAGGCTATTGCAAGAAAAAATTCCTAAGTCGAAAAATAATAACTGTTCACTATCTTGATTTCTCAGATAGATTAACAATATATTAACGTATCTTAAAAAAATTATATGAAAAATTTGGATAAATGAAAAGTCATTAAATTTTAAGTTTTTGTAAATTCATTGCACGCACTACTATTTTTTTGACCGCAACTGTATGTCTTTTTTTCACTCCCAGTTCGTATAGTGTACTTTAAATTCGGTATGCAAGTTTTCGTTTTGTAAATGCGAAGTGTTGAATTTTCAAACTGTTTGGCATATTTCGCATAAATAAATAACATTCAAAGCCGAAGGCCCGGTCAGGCTGCCAGCTCAACTCAGTTCTGTTCTGTTCAACTCTGACTCTAGCTCTGTCCGGGCAGCCTATATTAACAATAATTCCTTTGTGCTGGCATCTTGCCAAAAAGTTTTTGGGCCTCTCCCTGTGCCCGCACAGCAGGCGACGAACGTTTTGTGGCCAATTTCGGTTGCCCACGAGGTGGCGCAGTGGAATGGTACCCATTTTGTGACCCATTGTCAGTTGAAGTTAAATGCGACGCCTGACACAAAAAAAAAAAAAATAAAAAAAGCGAAAAAGAAACGCACAACTTACGATGGGCAATGGACAATGGGACACCACAAAGTGCAGAGTCCTTTAGAGTCGGAACAAACGTGACGTTTGTCCAGAGTTAAATGCGAATAGCATTCAAATTGTCCTCAAACTTGAATCCGCCACAAACCAATTGTATCTATATAATGCTTAAATTTCAAATTTACTGGATTAAATAAATATTACATGTTTATATCTTTCTTTTTCAACATTCCAATTTTCAGTGAATAACAATACGTATATTAATGGTAGAGACGCTACAAGATTTTTTGGGGTCGCAGATAAATAAATTATTAGAAACCGTAGTTATGCAAACTAAGAAATGTCGAACTTCCCTAACTCGAATCGCCATTATCTGAGAAAAAAGTTCGAGTTAGGGAATTATTGTTCATAGTTTTTTTAAATGAAACTACTATTTCATTCATTCATAAATACATTTCAAATTGCAAACTTTTCTTTAAAGATTTTTATAAAATAATTTCCCAAGTCGAACTTTTTCTTTGGATAATGGTGATTCCAGGGAAGTTCAACTGTATTCGATACTTGTTCTCACAGCGAATTCTTACAGAACAGCTTAGTAAGATCGCAAACTATAAAATTTTTCTCTTAAACTTATTTTGCATAAACTTGTTTAGAAATTCTCAAATGGTTCTTAGTTTTCACTATAAGTTTTTTAATGCACAGCAACAACCACAAAATTTTTTATTTTAGCAATTTTCATTATTAAAACGACAAATTCATTAAAAAAGTGGGCCTGACACTAAGCAATATAAAACATTTACAAAATAATCAAATTCTAAATAAATTAAATGTTTCAATTATCTATTCGGAGCTGTTATAAGTAGAATACTTGAGTCTATCTTTGATTATAAAATTATCACTCACCTTAGCCCCATTTGTGACAAGTGGATAACTAAATAGTAGAGCCGTCGTCAAAGAGAACACAATTTGTGCGTTTATGGTGACGGTCTGTAATAAACTATTTTTTTTTTGATTTGGTAACATTAATTGGATGAAAAGCAAAAATTCGAAAAAAAAAAAATCCCAATGACGAGATTTTCGTTTATACATATTAATTGTCATTTTAATCGAT